>JAHBBA010001075.1:0-10725 GCA_018806925.1 Skeletonema costatum | reverse complement strand
GGGATATTATTATTACTGTACGGATTGCTGTTCTGTACGGGGCGTTGGGTGCCGGGTAGGCGACTGTTTGTGCGTTGGATCTCGTGATCAAGCCAATTCTTTCTTCAACGCATGAAACGCGCGAAATCATAGTTTTTGTATGAGAAATCATCTCTTTTGTATGAGACGTACATAGGAATTAAATTGTACAGAGTTTCTTCTTTTAAAGAAACTGCGCAAATGTTTGCCGGAAATCGTCGGCTCTGTTTCTGTGTTTTGAGTTCCTCTGTGGAAACGTACTGTGTCGGTTACATCGACTTCATCGCCAATTTTTTGTCGACGGCGAGCTCATTTTTCAATTTTTGTAAAACATCGACACCATGAATATTCTGCCGGTCCTCGTCTATCTCCGAAAAGTCGATCAGTCATTGATTATCTCTTTTAACCAACCCACCACACCAGATTCGCCCACATTTGAGGTGGTTCCTGCCTCGATTTATGCAACTTTGCAATGTCAAAATGTTCAATCTGTAAGTCTCAAAACTCCATGATGCACTATTGGATTCTTCAACTAATGTTTCATTCAAATTTTCGCTCATCTACAGTCCTGGCATTGATCTATCTCTCGCAGAAGTTCATCCATTCATTGCGCTGCTGCAGCTGCAGTGCCGTTAACTAACGAGATTGTTTTCATCAACATTGCATCGCCAACGTGAGATTATTACCCTTTTCCACCGCAGCTGTGGGAATGTGGTGCTCTATGCACATCTTCGTGTTTAAATAGGTAAGTCTGTTCGTCTCAATTGATCCGATTTTCATTCTATATAGAACCTCTTCTAATCATTTCATTTTTGCACGTGTGAAGCTGATGTGAATGAGATGTTCTCGTGGTAATCATCTTCGCTGTAGGTGTTTCATGCAAATCTTTGCTACTACAACACTGCTTCATCGAAATGTCGTGTTTATAGGTAAGTCTTCTCGTATAAAGTGATTCGATATTCATGCTATAAAGAACCTCTTCTAATCATTTCATTTTGCTCGTGTACAGCCGATGTGAATGAGGTCTTCACATAGACACTCCGTTCTCCACCGATCGGTTAATTCTACTGCCGCGGTGCTCCCATAGGCACTCTGTTCTCCACCGATCGGTTACTTCGCCGCGGGCATTGTACTTATGAGTCTTTTCTTCTGACATCTACGTCGGCGAAGCGTATTTAAGTAGGCTACATATATCGGGTGCAGCAAATTTGGAATGATGCCAGCTATTTTGGGTTTCAAGATTCATTGTTTGGGTTGTTTCTAAGCATGAGGAAGTAGTTTGGCCTATGACACTTGAATTGAATATTTGAACACGACAATAAACCTCCGCCAAGGAATAATGGTGATTTACTATCTTTATTCGCTTGGGATAATTGATTTCGTTGATTTGGGAATTGCAGTCTGAAGCATCGGAATGTACATACTTATGTAAGTCTCCTCACATATTCACAGTTCGCCTGATTTTCATGTCATATCTAACCTCTTCTAAGCATTTCACTTCACAAATGTGCACTGTACAGACGATGGTCTTTCGCCGAGCGAGTAGGGACTTCGTCATCTTGACTTTCATGGATTTTGCCTGCTGGAGACGATCATGTAGTAGGTTTGGATGAGATGGCGGGAGTATCTGAGATCGGCATCAAGTTTGAGGATTTGAAGTTTTTTGGACTTTGGCGATGTGGGGCTTTGAAGTGCTTTCTTGTAGTTTAACTTTTAGTAACCGTTGAATCCGTACAGAATAGAAATCCGTACACTAAAAAAAGGTTGCCATGATATGGTGCTACTGAGTAGAGCTGGCCTTCGTCTCAGATGCCTCATCAGGTCACCTACGACGTTGTAGGGACGTTGATGCGACCAACCATTGCTTGAGCCGTGACAACGATACTTCTATACTATCATGGCCAGCCATCATGGGTTACCTTGAAGCAGTTGATTGCCGTAATCACAGCGTGAGATACGACATGGTGCTACTGAGTAGAGCTGGCCTTCGTCTCAGATGCCTCATCAGGTCACCTACGACGTTGTAGCGACGCCGATACGACCAAACAATGCTTGAGCCGTGACAACGATGCTTCTATACTATCATGGCCAACTATAATGGGCCACTTGAAGCAGTTGATTGTCGTATTCACAGCGTGAGATACGATATGGTGCTACTGAGTAGAGCTGGCCTTCGTCTCAGATGCCTCATCAGGTCATCTACGACGTTGTAGGGACGTTGATGCGACCAAACAATGCGTGAGCCGTGACAACGATGCTTCTATACTATCATGGCCAGCCATCATGGGTTACCTTGAAGCAGTTGATTGCCGTAATCACAGCGTGAGATACGACAAGGTGCTACTGAGTAGAGCTGGCCTTCGTCTCAGATGCCTCATCAGGTCACCTACGACGTTGTAGCGACGCCGATACGACCAAACAATGCTTGAGCCGTGACAACGATGCTTCTATACTATCATGGCCAACTATAATGGGCCACTTGAAGCAGTTGATTGTCGTATTCACAGCGTGAGATACGATATGGTGCTACTGAGTAGAGCTGGCCTTCGTCTCAGATGCCTCATCAGGTCATCTACGACGTTGTAGGGACGTTGATGCGACCAAACAATGCGTGAGCCGTGACAACGATGCTTCTATACTATCATGGCCAGCCATCATGGGTTACCTTGAAGCAGTTGATTGCCGTAATCACAGCGTGAGATACGACAAGGTGCTACTGAGTAGAGCTGGCCTTCGTCTCAGATGCCTCATCAGGTCACCTACGACGTTGTAGCGACGCCGATACGACCAAACAATGCTTGAGCCGTGACAACGATACTTCTATACTATCATGGCCAACTATAATGGGCCACTTGAAGCAGTTGATTGTCGTATTCACAGCGTGAGATACGATATGGTGCTAGAGCTAGAGGCTACAGCATGCTATCGTTGAAACAGGTCATGCGAGCAGACTTTCTAAGTATTGATATTGAACCATATTTTTGCACTGCAGTCTTTGCAATCATCAAGTGTTTTTAGGCATTCACATTCCCCCCATAAACACATGACTCTCTCGTTCTCCATCCATCCAACCTAACCACAGCCACGAAGCCCGAAGCTTGCCGCTGCCGCGTCACAATGTAGGTAGATGCATGGTGCATGGCTGCATGGTGGATTGGTTGGTTGGCATTGAGTTTTGCGGAGTGCAGTGTATCATCTCACTAGCTATCGATCAATAATAATAATAATAATAAGCAACATGGCTCATGACAGTGATATCACGGCGCATTTAAAGATAGGCGACATGGTCCCCGACTTCACTCTCATGTCTAACGAAGGAAAAAACGCACCATCTCTCAGATTACCGCGGCAAAAAGATACTCCTCTGCTTTTATGGACTACGCCCACTGCCCCAAAGTGCATACTCTGTCGGGATAATTTAATGGGACATCAGAAAAAAGTTAGCATGGGCATCCAAGCTGAAAGTTATCACCGTGTTCCTCACTAATAAAGATATGTTGCACGATGGATTAACCAACAAAAATGCTCCGATTCCACGCCTCAGCGATGGCAGCCTCTATCCCTTCCTCGCCCTGGCTGATCCCGAGGAGAGGCCGCAGCATCATTTCGATTAGGGAATAAATCAATCATACCAACTTTACGAGAAGTAGCCTTCAAAATAGCGAGGAGGAACTCCAATAAAAACAAAGTGTTTCCTCCCTTGCCTCTGCGAATTTTCTACCTGCTGAATTTCTAATTGATGAGAATGGAGTGATTGTAGATATACTGCGAGCGAAGAAGGCGACGGAGTTCATGGCGATGGAGCGTATTCAGCACTTTTTGTTGGGTGATCCGCAAGAAAAGCATTCAAACAGAAAGAGTAGGATGTCATCGATCTTCGGATCATCAGTGAGGTCGTTCAAATTATAAAACACATGTGCAGTTATTTACGGACAAGGAAGGTAAATAACTTCTGGATGGATTCAAGTTCAAGAGTGATAATACATGAATGAAGAAAGATATGGGGGGATGAATAGCAGCAGAAGCTGGGATGGGGTGGATGGACGAATTGCCAATAATTCATAAACTCTAATAAGATTATAGTCATGATTTAGGACTCATTTGTTCCAGTGCAGCTCAAATTGAGTCTCATTAACCGTTGCACCCTTAATCAATTCAACATCACCACCGTCCAAGCCCAGATGCGGAAGAGAACAATTCCCTCTCGTAACATCTAACATGATTGCATTGGGTATGTAGCCATATGAATGCTTGACAGTGTTATCTAGCAAATCTTGCATCGCAAGGATGATTAGCTTAGGACACAAGACTCCCATCAATGTGACTGAAAGAAGACGGTCCAGCAAATAAAGATGTTGGAGGAGTAGCATATGTCGTCGAAACGCTTGGAGGGGGTCCTCGTCACCAGCTAACAACGTCACATTATTGTGAATCATAACCTGGTATGATTGCTGTTGTTATCGAGGAGACCAATCATTTCCTGCTGTAAATCAATTCATTGTCCATCCACATCGGGACACTGTAGCATTACCAATCATGACCTTCACAATGCACAGTCACTCGAATCTTTCGATTCACGTCATCTCCACTAACAAACAGCTTTGTCAACAACTGCTTCAAAAGCGATGTATAAGCCGAAACGGGAACGAGACGATTTGTCGCTAAGTTGCCCCATTTTGAAATGTATTGGAATATGTCTCCTCTACGAATGTGTACTGCAATGTTGATCACGTTTGCTGTCGATGCTGTCGCTTTTCTGTGGATGATGGATCGTCGAGTGATGTTTTTATCATTAAGCTCGAATAGATGACGGTAGAGAGGTAAATGTTGCTCCATCTGATTTGAATTTGGTTTGACATGGTTCATGGTGAAGATGGTACAAATACTTCGATTTAGTTGCTGCTGCTGCTCAAACACGCAGGTCCTCGAGACAGAGAGTTGCTTCGGGAGTACTTATATCAGCATCTTAAAGGATGGTTGATACTTTCCTCCCATAGATTGATCTATCTTTTGAAAGAGAGATAGTTCCCAAGGTTCGTATGACAATTGTAACAGGTTGTCATCTTGTAGATACAAGAGGGAACAAAGAATCCCACTTCACACGACAGTAAAAATCTGTCGTATCAAAGCAACAAAACAGACTAGAAGCGGCAGGGCCATCAGCAGTCCTTAATATCTTGAAGCTCTTGTGCAGCCTACTCCACTCGTCTTTGCAATACAAGACGGAACAGAGCAATAGCAGCGCGGCGGACGACGAAAACAGTACAGCGCTTTCATGAGGTGCAATACCTCAGCAGAAGATTGTTGAGTTTGTGCGAAAGTACATTCGAGTAGTTACAGATCCTTGTTGAGGTGCCGCATCTTATGTAGCTGGTTGCGTTTGCCGTAGGTTGCCGTTCATGCATTTTGTCATTCACACCTGATTGAGCTGAGGAGAATCTCCTGTCACTAACACTGAACCTAAGAAGATGGAAAAGGAAGAGGAGGATATAGCAGTGCTGATTTATCAAGACTGTCTACGCAGGAGGGCGGAGGCGGCTGCGGCTGCTGCCTCGTCGTTGACACGTCCGGGACGAACATCGCCTCGTCTAATTGATAATGATGTGTCAACGAAGAGTGAAGTCAAAGCAGCCCCAAGAGGAAAAGAAGATCAAACGACCACTTGGATACGGAACATATTGCGCAAAAACAAAAGCAAAAGGGGCAGAACAAGAGTACAGCAGCATAGGATGTGCACGATCAAGTTAAAAGTAGAGGAGTGTGTATGAAGCGCAAACTATGCAGCAGCGCAGGATGCACAAATATAGTTAACAATGGAGGAGTGTGCAAGAGGCACGGAGCAAAGGTCAAACTATGTAGCAGCGCAGGTTGCACAAATCAATCCAAGAAGGGAGGGGTGGTGTAGAAGGCATGGAGCAAAGGCCGAACCATGCCACATTGAAGGATACACGAATCAAATTCAAAATAGAGGAGTGTGCATCAGGCATGGAGCAAAGGTAAAATTTTGCAGCTTTCAATTTTCAAGGATGCACAAACAATGCTGTGAAAGGAGGAGTATGTTTCAGGCATGGAGGAAATAAAGGTCAAACTGTGCAGCTTTTCGAATGGGTGCAAGCCACTATTCTAGGAAAGGAGGGGTGTGCGTCAGGCATGGTGTCAAAGAAACCAAGTTATTCTAAGAAGGGAGGATTGTGCAGCAGGCATCAGGTCGGAAGTTAAAGATGAGGAAGCGGCCTGCATCTTTTCTGGTTGACAAACAGCACCACACATCGTTACTGGCTTTACTTACGTACCGATTGCATGAGTGTCTCAGATGATAGGAGTTAGCGCCCATTTTTGGTGGATCATCTCTCCTTCCTAGTCATGTCGTAAACATAAACGTAATCCACTTGCTGCACTTCCGTTATGGCTGTAAGCGTTGCGATCGATTATGAAAGAAACTTAAACATCAATTACAAATTGTCTGTCTCTCTCCAACAGCCAATAGTCAATCGTCCGTCGGCAGTACAGAAAAACACAACCAATCAGCTGACCCATACAGATACAATCGACGGTTTTTTCAGGAAACCATGAAGGAACCCCATTATTCTAAGCGAATGTTCTCGTCTCCCCACGTTTGCTAGTAATCAAATCCAACGAGTTAGAAATAGCCTCCCTGATTGTCTGAACTCTGGCTGCTGTTGCTGCTTCTTTTTGCTCCTCCTCTCATCTCTCCTTAGTGCGCAGGCAGTCTAGCGAGGGCCAAACATACAGCATTGGAATGAAGGGATGGCCCAATTTCTGGTTGGTAATGGCCAGCAGTGGCGTACGCAAATTGTCAAGGAGATCCGCCCCCCGATAGTTTCTCCAGATAAGAATCCTCCCTAAATCCATTCTGCTGTGGCTAATGATGTGAACCGTATCACAAAATGGCACGGTCATCGTTCCGAAGCTACACAAGACCTTTCGGGAAGAATGTCTCTCCCCTTGGAGGGTAGTTTCGGAATTCACCACGCGTTGTTTTGTGTATGCAATATTGTGTTTTTGCCAAATATTATCCACGCATTTGAATTCATGTACGGGAGCTTGTTGTAAATAGTCTGTAGTATTGTGGAGTTAACAAAAAAACCCTCATGCATCTGGCCCAATTGGCCTCATCTGATGTCACCTCTCAATGAGGTGGGTGTGAACCCCCGTGAGCATGCTTGGAACGATCGACCGTAGAACTGGTAATTCCCAATAGTGTCATCGGCCTCACGAGGTGCTCACCAAGGCAAAGTAGTTCTCGGACACAGGACATGTATGTTGAAAATTCTTGTTCATTGCCAAACTTCCCTGATGGCGACAAATGGTGCATTGGCTCCGGTAAAAACAAAAAACTGTGAGCCCATGCGCCAAAGAGATCGTATTGGGATGACATGGAGGTTGAAGTCAGGGAGGTTAGAAATATTGGCAAGCTTATCTCACCCCCCCAATGCGCTGTTGTCAATGGTTGTTTGGATTTGGCATGGTAGTGCGGGCAGTAATCCATACGGCTCGGCCAGTCGTCTCTCGTTCAAGTTGTCCAATCGATATCTGATAGGCCTGTAATAACTGGGTCTAATCTCTCTTATCTTTGGTGTCCCCAGAATGGATCAACATGGGCCTGGGTATTTCCCAAGCTATAATCGATCTGTATACAAAGGTTGATTGTTAGCTTTTGTTAGGACGCCACTCGTAATAAACACAAGAAAGATACAGTGTCCGTGAAAGACACAACCCCCCAAAAAAAAAAGGGGGGGGGGGGGGGACAATACAACTCACCCCATTCAAACTGATAGTACTCTCAATATCCTTGATTGCAAATTCTCCGCAAATACTTGTCCCTCGCAGTATGGACTGCGCCGAAAACACTCGCGAAAGTTTTTTTTTTTTTTTTTTTATCCGAACAACGTCCACCCCCCAATCGAAGCGGTACTGAGTAAAAAAAGATACACAAGATTTGTTAGAGAGATCGGCCGTTAGTGGTCTGGACAACTTCCGGAACCAAGACAACGCAACAAGGTGCCACTATTCATAATCGGTACATCATTGAAACTCGACCACCTCTGCACACCAGATCTGATGCGCCTCGATAAAATCAACCCCTCATTATGCTCATGATTCATCCACAATTCACATCATACGGCCCATCATAAACTACACTCTGTGTACGCCTCCACCCAAAACATCGGAGGGAATATGGCTCAAAATAACACTTGTGGATTCACCCCATTTCGAGCCTATCCCATATAGTTCCACCCTGTTTGTCAAAATGTGGAAGAATGCATAGTGTGACACGTTGCAATTTTGCGTAAAAGTCCAATGTTGACTGGATCAGCTAGTTTGTTCGATCCGTACCAATTGCCATCCTGTCGTAGTAGCCGATTGCATGTTCTTGTTGCGTTCCCGTGGGGGATTGGTGGTTGGCTACCTTGGATGGGTAGTGGTTCGGGGTGACCCCCTCGTATGTCGGATAGTGCCTGATGTAGATAACGGTTGGGTACCACGGCATTATTGGGAGTTGCACTGTTGCTGTTGTTGGTTGTGGAGGTTGCTGTACTGGGAACACCCATCAAAATTATTTTCATGTGTTACCACCACGCGCAGGCAACAGTCGGCTGTAGCAGCAGTTGGCTTCCCCAGACAACTGCTGCAGCGTAGTCCCACAAAACAATTCCATATACTGCGAACTAACACTCTGAATTAGTGGGATACATATGTTATTACCAATGGAAGCCTCCCCCCTACAGTGTTCCTTCGATCGAATGACTGCCCTGCGCTGCCACCACCACCACCACCACTATTATTGGTTGCTGTTCGCATCCAAAAGCGATTCCCAGCAGCAGCAGCAGCAAGTTCCAGCCCACGGAGCTCGATTGGAAACAATGGCTATCACTCACACCAACCAATAAAAAACTTTTCCAAATGTGGAAAACAACACTCGCTTGGATTTGTGGAAGCAGAGGCCGTTTGCCCACTTTACCCCCTCCGCAGGTTGCTATTGCATTGTACAGCGGACTGTTATCATTATGTGTGTTCACGTTAAACAGCCAGTCTTATTATATTCGTTAATATAACTTTGGCGGGAGGCACAACAGGCCTCGCAGGTAGGGCTCTCTCTCGTCTCAACAACATTCACCAAAGACGACGACGAACACGGAGTCCCCGCCATAGCAAATCTCTCCATTGGTGCAATTGGATGAGGGTGGCACGCGGACGGGACAGGGGGCGGGGGTCAGGCGGATATGGGGTGGGGCACCCAGGGATGGTGCCGACAAATAGGTGCCCGTGGCGGAGACGATAATGGTGGATGACGATGAGAGAAGGAGGAGGCTGTGGGTGGAGATGGAGTGATGATGGAGGGCCGCCGACTCCAGTCCGTTGAGATACTCGGCAGCGGTTTCGTGGTGTATATTGTTGGCTCCGTGAAGAAAAAAATGTGGAGCGCTAGGCAGTAAGTATGATGTTCTGATGGATTCTTTGTGGTGCACACTGAAACGATGACGAGGAAAGTAAACAACAACCAAAACAAAAGCAGCCCTTGTTTGGATTTCGACCTTTCTCACATCACATAAATGTCGCGCTCCGACACATCGATGTACTAAATTCCTCCATAAGTAGTGGTAAAAGAATTGTGACATGGGACCATACTCAGTTGTTACACCACACGGCTCTGCTTGCTCTCTGCAGCAGGGGAAGGTTCCCCACTTTCTACAACATTCATCAGTACAAATGACTTTTCGCCCCACCGTTACAGTGTGTTTGGGTCATTTCAGCAAGTAGGTCAAGTATCATTCTCTGGTATTATCATGGAATGATAATATAGATGTCACAGTACATTGGTGAATGCTGTATACGAACGGACAGGACAGTCCCGATCTGTGGGTCTGCTACTTACAATTTCCTAGCAGCACCTCGGCCTCTGTGCGGGCTACTGGCACCTCTAGGGTGCCATTAAATTTGTGGAATGCTGTTTACCCACTCATCTAAAGTCTGCAGTACTATCGTTCTTACTCCAAAACGAATACTAAAGTAAACCTGGCTACTGACTACAAAACTTTCAGTGTTTCAGGTTGTAAACACCAAGCCAAGTCAGAAAGTCATACATAAAACCGGGCAGCCCAACTTGTTACAATCAACATATCACCAAACAATAGCAAAAAACCATGACCAGCATTGAATAGTGCTGACAAACTACCAATCTGCCTTCCTATCCACTCAGAAAAGCTCGGTGCAAGGGGAAACGTTCCACTTCCTTCACCCTGACCAAGTGCCAGGTCCAGCGCAACTTGTCCGATTCCGAGCTCGGACAAATGTAATGCACAGACTCCTGAATTGTAATGGCATGACGCTACTTCACGCTGCAGTTAAGTGTAACCCTCCACTGGAGCTTGTTCTCGACATGATCGAGATTTGCCCGGACCTATTAGCTGCTAGGGATTGTCTCGGTCGGACTCCACTTCATGTAGCCGCATCAAGCAGCGGCTTCCAATGTTGATCCAGATCCTTGCTCATATCTACCCATCTGCCTGCGGATGTCCAAGACGTCGATGGAAAGACTCCGTTGCCACTTTGCATGTGATAGCTCATCCGTGCTATTTGAAGACGACCATAACAATGAGTCTGCTACACCCTATGTGCCCAACAACCATGCCATGGGATGCCATACGCGCCCTATGGTCACAAGCAATAGCAAAGGGTATTGGA
>JAHBBA010001073.1:0-77342 GCA_018806925.1 Skeletonema costatum | reverse complement strand
CAATCAACTCACTCACCCAAATATTCGGTCCTATCAAATGAAACTCAGATAGTGTACGACACACAATCAATCACGATCAAGATCAATCATGGTGATTCGCAAGGTTGCAAGCTCACCCATCATAAACCATCTCGGCACTAACACCCAATAAGAAGATGATGCATCACCCATCATCATCTCGTCGCTCATCCACTCGCACTAGTACTGGTGGCCATCGACGACAAATCACACCGGATTCAGTTGTCGGGACTAATATTTTGTGTTCTCAAAGCTTTGCGGATGACTATAGGTCTTCTTTCTGCTGCAGCTGCTGATGATGATAACCACGGCGGCGGCGGCGGCGGTGGAAGAAGAACGACAGGTCTCCAATAACACACCACGCAGCAACCCTCTTCTACGACCCAACGCTTCACCCACCACATCATCATGCCGCCGCCACTCACCCCAATCGAACATCAATCCCTCCAACTCCTCTCCATCCTAACCCTCGAATCCTCCCCCCACTACACCATCTCCCCGCACTACTCCACTCCTCCATCCTCCTCAAGGAAACTGGTGTCTCTGAAAAGTGCCGCCGCAAGACCTGTGAATGGATGTATGAACTATGTGATTACTTCCAGCTTCATCGGGAGGTTGTGGGGATTGCGTTTGTTTTATGTTGATCGGTACTTTACCATTACGTTTGGTGGTGATGGGAACGACAACAGCAGTTGTCATCATCCGGTGAGCAAGCGGGACTTTCAGTTGATTGGATTGACTGCACTATATATTGCCATCAAGACTCATGGCCAGAGTCGTCAGTGTGCAGTGGATACGAATGACAGTGATGCCGCAGCAGTGGCATTTAACAAGCTCAAGTTTAGTTTACATATTTGTGCGTCGACGAGTCGACAGCAGTTTACGGCGAGGCAGATTGAAGAAACGGAGTGTCTTATGCTTCAGACTTTGGGGTGGAGGTTGAATCCGGTTGTTCCGAGTGGGTGTGTGATTGAGTTGTTGGTCATGTTTTTACCGTGTGCCATGGATAGTGAACATGATGGTGGTAGTGGTGGTGAGAGTAGTCGACAGAGTGTCGTACAAAACTTTGTGTATGATTGTGCTACCTACTTGACTGAATTGGCAGTATCAGTTGCTGCGTTGAGTTTGGTGTATAAGCCAAGTGTGATTGCCTATGCATCTGTATTGGCTGCTGTGGACCTTCTCCTGGAGGATGATTCCTCATCAATGTCGTCATCATCATCCTCATCACGTGTGACAGAGGATACACTGATAGAGTACGATGCACTATTGAATCAAGCATCATGTCAACACTTTGAACGGAACAAGGACGGAAGTTGTCAAGGCCAAGGAGATATTAGGAGTCATGGCTCCGAATGTGGGTTTGTTGTTCCCGTCGCCGTTTGGTGAGCCTACTCCAACCACTTTTGTTGGTCCAAATGAATTGTTATAGTTGTTGCCAATAGTATAGGATAGAAGAATAGAGCAGCGTCAGCAGCTATGTAGAGACTTTGTAATGACATATTATAGAGCTTATATGTTGTTTGTGTTGTCATTACTTCTTATAATTTTAACCTATAGAAACGAATACACAATTCATTGCATATACCCTTACTTCTTCAAAAAACAAATCGAGGCTTGCTGATTGATACTATTATACAAGCACTTGCAGCGACGATAAATCCTACAACAGAAACAATTCCCACTATCCTATACGTTTTCCTTGGAACCATTATGAGGTGTGGTATAAACAGTGGAATGACTAGACCGATGCACAGAGCATCAATTGCAGGCGATCCAAACCAAAAGTCTTTGCCAAGATCAGTTTCGTTCGGGAAATACCAAAAGTCACTAAGTACCCAGTAGACTGAGCTCGAAAGAAATAGCAATGCTGGTACTGTTGAGAGGAATGCTCTTGTAAGGATTAACCAATGCTCCTTGATACCACACCAAGAAAGGAGCATTTCCGAAACAGCCCCCAGCCACATGATAGCTTTGGCCTAGAACCAAAATTAAGCCATCCTTCATGGCTATGCTCAATATGAAGAGCAGAAGATGTATAAAAGTAAAATCACTCCAACGTAGACATCTGTCCCGAGTTGGGCTAAGACCGTTTCAGATGATTGTTCTTGCTGGACAGTCTCCATTTGTAGAGTCCTTCAACACATCAGTGGCATCGTTATGGATGTCTTCTGCCTCTGTTGGTGACTGCGGCGCTTCTTCCGCACCATAGATACCAAGCATACTGACTTCCTGGGATAGGCTCGTTTCGATGGCATTTATCTCACTAGGCACGTCACTAGTTTCAATAGTAATCTCACTTTCATCGTCTTCTTCTTCCTCCTTTTCCCTCCTCCTCCGTGTTCTGGACAACTGGTGTATCTTTTTCGTCCTCAGATGACGGCTGAGTCTCCTCCTCCTCGTCATTATCACTGCTACTGGACAATGATTCACCAAGTGCCTGCTTTCGGGGCCACAAGTATACAAGCAGAGAAGTACACAAGAGAGCAAAGCACGACATGATCGACGCAAGATATCCCAATCCATTCCATGCAAGGTTGGCAAGTTTCTCCTGCATTTGCCTTTGATGCGAGTTGATATTCCGTCGGCTGCTTCCATAGACAAACAAGCTGCAAATGCGACGATGCATGCACCAAATCCAAGGACAAAGTTGAGAAGTGCAAAGAGGAAGTGCAATCCATCTTGCTTTAAGGATTGCTCTAAACAGACCGTCTTGGGTCTCCAGTCTTTGAAAAGTAAAGTATTGGAGGCATGGTCATCATCAATGCTAGAGCAACGTTGGGAAATATGAATCGAAGCTGTTTTCGAAGGTACGGAGAAAATGTAACCACCAATGAGTGTGAAGTAGAACAGCCCTGAGTTCCCCTTTTCATCAGTAGTTCCCTCCTTCTGTTGCAGCCTATCTGGAAAGTTTGTTTCAGAAGCTATTCCCTTGACAATTGCCAACACATTTTCGCCCATGTGCTGTAGAGCACCCTTTGATACATGCTCAATATCATCATCGATACTGTGATACGCCCAACTGTTTGACCAGCAGCCCAAACGCAATGCATGCAGCCCGTGCTTCTCGTAGACCACTGCATCATCCCATCCTTCTTCGATATTGGCATCGTACCATTCTGAGAATGAAAATGCCTTGGGATGAGCTGCATATTTGAAGTACGCATCGGCACCATATCTACTATTGGACTTTTCAAACATCTCCTTGCCACACACGGCGCTATTGTCCAAGTTGATGGCCACTGATGGCAGTAGTGACCATGGATGGGCATCATCTCCCTCAAAGAACATTGTGGAACCGAGCAATCCAACCTCTTCAGCATCTGTAAATACAAACAATACATCTCTCTTTAAACTTCGTTGGAGATGATGACAGTACCGAAGCCATTTCCAACATGGTAGCACAACTTATGCCGTCGTCACTTGCCGCTGGACCGTAGGGTACACCGTCGTAGTGACAAGATATCAGTATCGCAGATCCCTGTTTACTTTCATTATTTAAATCAGCATGATCTATACCTTTGACCAATATTGCAACATTAACAATTTGAGCCTTTTCATACGTGAGACGACTATCGATGAAATCCTCATAATCATTGTATTCATCAGTGGTAATATTTTGTGTTTGCACTTCTATCACGTCGCTTCCATACATGCCATGGAGTGAATCAGCATATGAAATGATATAGTTCGCCACTCTCTCATTATCCGCCGATCCAAAAGGGTGGGGACGCTGTGCTATTTGATTCAAATGGAATCTTGCCCGCTCCTCACTGAAGATGTATTGTGGGGCAGAAGCATTGATTATTTCGGGCATACGAAAGAGTTCTGTCCAGCCGATGATAATTGCTATGATGATTAGTGCTGTCAACGTGATGGAGATAACGTGGTTGGTTTCTGTGCACTTGTCAGCTGATGCTGATGGTTTTTTCTTTTTTCAGTTGATGCTGTTTTTGACACAGCCTCTTCGTCTTTGAAAGACTTCCGAGAGGTTGTGCCGCCGCCAAAGAACCCGGAGAATCTGGGCTTCATTTTGCTTCGCTCTGACATTATTGTGTAGCAGCGAAAGAAACAGAGATATAGAGAGCTTGAAATAGTTCGTAGCTACAACATGCTCACAATGATGGAGTCGATAAAAATGGCGAAGGGTGGAGGGAAGTTCTAATTCGAGAAAATGTGCCACATTACATTCTAACACCACCACTAACCGAGCTGTCAGAAAGCCTGAGCAGAGATGCAGTCTTGCTTTTGCAAATTTGGTGAGCTTGGCTGCATCATCAATCGTGCGAAGTCGAACACAACTCTGTAACTTTCCATGAAACGTACACCTTCATAAAACAAACAGAGCAGCAATCGAAGAAGCAATAATGACAGCCTCCAGCAGGACGATGAATAGAGTTGAAAAGCCGAAGCCGAGCGTAGATGCCCGTAGAGGCGGAGCCATCTCTTTGCCCGAGCCGATGGATGTCTTGTAAGTTGAGCTCAACACGAGAGCTGCTACTTTTTGTTCCAACATGCATCAGCATGCTCATCATTCTAACTATACACGTGCGTCACTCTCTCTTATACAATCTCTTCTAATCATCGTCACAGATCTGGCAGAGGTGGAGCAGTCAACTCTCACGAAGGCAACAAACGCTACAGAGAACTTGTCAACCTAATGAAGGCAGAATATCTCAGTGACACAACGCGGAAGAATCAGAAGACCCAAATCGCTGCCAACATCGTACGGACTATACGCAACTCCAAAGCTCCCAGGGCGGTTTCTGAAGCAGGATCCTGAGACCAACATGTGGTATGAAATTGGTGATAAGGCAGCCTTTCGTAAGACTGGACAGGCATTACGGGAAAATTCTGCAGACTTCCTTCGATCGAGGGAGAAGAAAGTAGCTGCTTTCTCATGAGACCGGATTGGCTGTCTCATTGGCTTCCTATCATTATTGTTTTCCGGCCGCAGCAGACGTACATGAAGCCGCAGCTTTCTAATTGAGTGGTATCGATGCTGTCCACGCCCACTAAATTTCAATCAACTGCTCTGGAAGCTAATTAGATTATTGTAATACATATTATTTTGCTTGATAATAGATATTTGATTATTCAACTGAGCAGAGCGACGATATGCTGCTGGCTATCTTAAGGGTGAATAAGTTTTGCAGTGATTCAACCTCTTATTCTGATGATAATACAAAAACAGTCTTAAATGCCCAGAGAGAAGTTGATAGAGTGACAGTGCGGCAAATCAAAGCGCATTATTCCTGTCTAATCATTTTTGTTGCCTCTCCATGATCCTTCTTATTGCCTCTCCATGAACCAACTCTCTCTCAATAGGTGTTAGTAAATCGGGAATTTGATGTGATTTGATTCAAGATTGCTCGAGTGATTCATTCGAGGGATTTGGTATGTTGCCTTTTTTTGCACTCGGGCTGACCAGACCCAGACGAGGTCAAATGCTACATAGAAGCGAAGTCACTGAACTACCAGACGAAAGATCCTCTGCACACATGCGATGCTACTGCTTTTGTTGCTTCTATCCCCTGCTGACATCGGTTGACATAACAGGGAATGATCCTACTAGTAATGATTTGGAATGCTTCGTTTCAATGCCTTCTCTCTCTGCTTCTTTATCATCATACTCTCCATCATTAGTTATCGACAGTTGACGCAAAGGGTGTGCAATCGCTGTCGAGTCAGCATCTACAACTCCCAATGCAATTAAATATCCTCGTATCTTAAAACCGAACATAGGAAGATGGATTCAACGTTGTGACATAGTCTGCAAAAAATGGCAATATATCCTAATGCAATACTTGATATCACTACATCGATCACTTTCCCTGCAGTTTTGTTTGGTGACACATCGGTAAGTGGATTTGCAAGACCTAAGATATTCGACAAGACGTACAGTATCCCTTCGGAAAACGTGCCAGTTTTCAGCAAGGGCTAATATTGCCCCCATAATTGAGCATAAGCCGGCATACCAAGCAGGTATTATGATGCCAAGTGCAATCTTGCAATCATGATAAAGGATGAACAGTTAAAGTGAGATATGTATTGTTCTTCGTGATACATCATTTGCTTAAGCAAGAATAAATATCAAAATCCTCTCTCACCGTTGGCACTAAAAAACCCATTGGTCAACCACCTTTCGGATCAAATTATTCATCTCATGAGGTACCCGAAATAAATTCACAACATTTAACATGATACCAAACGAAATTAATGCCGCCACTGCGGTATAAATATCTATTACAATCACAACTCCAGTCCCAGTAGTTGGTTCCCAGTTGGTCAATGGGATTGGCCATCCCTAACAGATTGGATACGACATAGAGAAACCCATTCAGGAATGCGGTGTTTTCTGCCCATGCTAATAATCCACCGAATATTGTTGCAAGGGAAGATGGAAAGCAATGGGAAGAGGAACGAATATGAATACGCATAGATAGAACATCCTTTTTGAGCCAATTGTTGTTGGATGGACATCATCATGTCTCCTACTCTTTCTTCTTGCTCCAGACCATTTTGTTCTTGAGTTGACCGCTGGTTGTTTGGTTGCTGCTGCTCTTCAACGAAGTCATGTTCACTTTGAAGTGTTAGAGTGGCTCCTCTGTTTGGTATTATTGACATTATGTCTTATGTCTTATGTCTCTTTGAGTTTGAATAGTCTATCGCTATTTTCAACAGCGTGAGCCGCCGGGGCGAGGGACCAGGACTCAAGCGAAGAATTACTTTCAGCACCGATTGTACGTCATCTCAGCAATAAGAAGTGGCTGCCTGCATGCTGGGTAATTGTTAATTGTAAAGGAAGTAAGGCAAGGGCGAAGGGCGAGGCGAGAGAAAGTGACATTCTGGAAGATTGGCGTGCGTCCTAAAGACTCAGATAGCTTGAAGGGTTTTTCAGTGGGACGGATGGTCGGGCTGCGTGCGGGCGGGGGCGATATGCATGTCGGATGGGATCGGGAATCGGGACAGTGCTCCCCCATTCACAACCAAATGCTCAAGGAAGAGAACGACGCAAACAATTATTCATTCGGGCTATCTCGGTCTCGGCTAAAGAGAGTACAATGCTGATAAAAAGTGTGACTTTGAAGTCGAAGGTCGAAGACCGATGACCGAAAGTCACACGAAGGTGACGGTGGTTGACTGTTGATGACAGGGTGGTGAAGGAACACCACACGACTGGCAAAGGTTCGGCTTTCTGAACATTCAAAAACACTTCTAATGAGATCAGTTGAGACAAGATATTTTCACCTTGTAGAGAAGCCGTACCGAGCATGGCATGGAGAGTGGCAGTGGAATCATGATCTAATGCATGTACAATAAGGAGGTTGATAGCTCGTACAAGTTTGATGAGATCGTGTCACATTCTTTTGGCTACATATTTGACAAGAACGAACGAGGAGGAGGAGGAAGCTCCACCATTCTATGCCAAGTCAACAAGAAGAGGGAGAATTAGAGGTCTATTTGCATCGCGGGATATCCAAGAGGGAGAGCACAAGATGGTATCGATTCGGATGTAGTATTCCCCGGTACAATGGCAATGGCATATGCGTTTTGTGTTTGCTCTGACACGAAAGGCAGCATGTGATGCGACTGAGTGGACTAAAACGCAGCGGCTTGAGCATAATGATAATGGACTCATGAAGATCATGATTTTCTGCTTGATAAACATGGGTTTTACTTCGAGAGTAGCACCTCACAGCTGCAGATCAGAGAAACTATGGTGCAACTAATCTTGTTATGTAGAGGAGGTAGATATGTGATAACAGAGAAAGAGGGCGAGAGTTTGTAAGCTGTAGCGGTATAGCTATAAAACTCTATTTTCCTTTTCAGCTTCTCCACAATCTGGTCCCCGCGTCACAGCCCAGCTATTCTATCTCGTTGCTATGCTCCTCTCCTTGTCTTCCTCATCGCTGTAGAGTATCACTATTACCTCGCCTTGTTCGTACTACCATGCCATGGCCACGGCCCACGCATGGTTGGGGTGGGGGGTTGTGTTTTGTGTTTATTGTTTGACCAAGCAGTTCAAGCAGAGTTCAAAGTTGAAGTTGCCTCTCTCTAGATATCTAGTTCCTGGTTAGCTCGCTCGTGGCGTGGCATGGGCATACATGGGCATACATGGGCATACATGAGCTCATGGTAGGTGCGGTTGGTGATTTGGAGCCCAAACTCTATCCATTCATTGCTTTCTATGACTATGACCCAGAAGTGAATCCAGACCAGTCAGACAAAAGTTGAAGAGAACCCGACAAAAAAGTTATTGTACCTACGCACGATACATATGTAGCCGTAGGTCAGATTATGGGACGGTCCCAAAATTAAGTAACTAGAGAGGCCCCTACTTAAAAATATATAGGGGCTTAATTATGTGAGGAAGGGCGTGCCCTCTGCTTTATCCCCCTCTATTCCCCGTTTTGTTGGTTCGCCTGGTACTTAGTCTCCGCTTTAGCTAAAAAAAAATTGAGCATATGGTCCCAAAAATAAGGGGGGAATCTTTGTTAGTAAATTAAATAGTAGCTCCTTGGGATTTCTGCCCACTTTGTGAACGAGGAGATCGGTCGTTTTTGGCGATTTCAACATAGGAATAGGTACGTTCTTAAGTAAGTGAAGTATCGCTGAATCGCTGAGAACAGTTTAGCGGACAGGTAACTTTCAGGGCGGTGGACCAGGCGTCGGAGGTGATGTGACAGTGGAATACTAGTTACCGTAGAATGATTTTGCGTGGAACAAAGATCTGCCGAAGATCTGCCGAAGATACAGCACTGAATTACTCATACGATTCACATGACACTCTGACTCTGCTCTGCTTTCACAATCGGCTTCCACACATACACACAGATTAGCTATTAGCTCTCTTCGGATCAAAATTGATTGTGAGTATATCTGCATGTGCATGTTATTCGTTATATTAAAATTTTGTTGTTGTGTTGAAAAATCACCCCCCCCCCCCCCAACAATGCCAGTAGCTCACATCCGTTCGCTAGCAGTCCCTCGCATTAGCCCATCATAATGTGTTGTGTTACGTTCGAGATTTGGCACAGTATCTTCTCGCCGAAAATAATGGCGCCCCTCGGGCGCGTCCCAAACCCTCGTCCGAGGGTTTGCGAAGGCGAAGCCGAGCGAGAGCGCATTCCTCCCGTGTTTTGACAAAATTCTCACCAAGCGACAAGCGAGCCCCCATCCACGCCCCACGCCAACTCGACGGCACTACTCGATAGTACATCCAATATCAGGAAACCAGCACGCCGCTGCCGCTGTCGCTGCTGCTGCCGCTGTACATAATATTCAGGCATCAAAATAATATGAACGTGAACAACAACCAAAAGAAGGCACCCCCACCGGCGGGTAACATGGGGTTGGCCAATAAGACCGTCCGAAGGCGACGGCACTAGCACAAAATATTTGGACAAGTATTTAACAATTTACGATCAATGGCCAGGTGTCAACAAACTTGCTGACGTGAAGGAGGAGCATGTTGAGGGTGAATGGCTGAAGATGTTCTGGTTGAATTTTGCTTATTGGATGGCCATCACTCCACTAAAAAAAGAAATAGGGGAGGGGTACCTTGATTTTTCATCGAAAGAAACTTATTACAAGTCAGCGAAGCGGGTCTTAAGCATCAAGTTCCCCAATAATGACTTTTCTTCAAAGCAGCAGGACTCGACGGATTGGCACAAGGTTACGAAAGCATACTTTGATACTGAATGCAAACGGAGTCGTATTGAAAATGAAGTGGAAAAAGAGACACGGAAATCCGAGCCTCTCTACAAAGATCTATCATCAAGCTTAACCGTCGAAAGGGCCAAGTATTTGGGATTGGAACGTGTAGATGCTAAATCCATTGCATTGTCTCTCATCCAAAAAGCGAAACACTACGATAGCGGCAGTAGACTTGCTGAATTCAACCTTAACCGAGCCGCTCTTGCAAGAGGGGGAGAGCACTCTTACGCCCGCTACGACGAGGGAGCATTCGATCCATACTTCCAAGCACCTGATTTCGATTGGTCTATCATCAAACAGAAGGAGCGTCAGTGTATGCTCGTATTCTGTGACCTTAATCTCTATATGGTGTGTCCATTCTTCTCGTTCGCGGTATTCTTCCTATTTGGTGGCCTCCGCCGTGACACAGTTAGTGATCTGAAAAAGCCCTTCATTTTCCCCCACTTGAGATCAATCAGGAGTGATAGTGTTGCAAACAGAATGACGAAAACACTCCAAAATAACATTGAGTTCCCGGACCGTAAGCCTGCGTTCACATCACGATCTATGAGGAAGGGATCCATGACCGAGAATAGACTTCACCGTGATTTATCTCCGGATGAGGAAGTAGCTCGAAGTGGACATACTCCAGGCGGTGGGGGGCCACCAAAGAATAGCAATGCAGAAGGATATGTTGCTTCTCACACCTGGCATGAATGCTCCTGGTGGATTGGCATTGGCTGGATACACCAAACTGCCACATGCAGCCAGTTCCATTCAACTTCGACTGTCTAGGGATGGAAGCGTATGAAACAGTCCCAGCGGCTTGTGGGTGCCCTCTTCGTCAATGATGTTTCCAGAACTGAAGAAGGGGGGAAGCTACATGCAGTTCTCAATATTTGTGCTGCTCGCCTGATTGGATCATTGGTGGATCTTGTTGCGGATGTTGGTTACAATCACCCCATTGTTCAAAAGATTATTAGTGCAGCCCAGGAGGCGAAGGTTGTTGATGATAGAGTCGAAGGCTCCTATTGGGGCGGCAAACTTACCACGCCATTACATCGTGCTGAAGGATTGGTCGAAGAAGATTAAACATGCTTTTGTGGAGAATAATCCACAGCATGCCCCAGCAAGTGCAAACACTGAAGCGAAGGTAGCTGGAATGGAATCGCTTGTTGCTTCCATTCTCCCTCGGCTTACATCACTGGAGGAAGCAGTCACGGCACGTGAAAGTAACAATGAGGTTCTTCAAATTCAAAGGGATGAGATTCAGCGGCTTAATGCAGAAATCGAAGTCTTGAGACAAACAAATCTCATGCAGAAACGGATGTTGAAGGCAGTATCATCTCCTGACCATAATGTGTCCTACGCTCAAGCAAAGTCTCCGTGCCCAAGCATGCCAGAATCATGCCAGCAATATCACAACAATACTTCTGCCGCTGGTGAAGGCGATGCTTTCTGCCACCGGAGAAAATTCCTCTACCACTGGAGAATATATTAATACTCCAGTTGCTGATGCCGAATCAGAGAGATGTGCTCAACCTCCCACGAAGAAGCAGAAGACCACTACCGCTCAGAAGACCACTGCCACGACAGCTTCGGCAGCTTACTCGACTGTTGTGGATAATGCCATGAAATCTCCAGCACCTGCCAAGATAGGGGATCATACTGTCCAACTTGAGCTGGAGAGGCTCGTCGAAAACGGTGTCATCAGTAAGCGGCAGAAGGCATATCGTGGAGACGGGTTTGTTTCAAAATCTATCCTATTTGATGAAAAGAATGATTTATTTGTTGGACTCCCTGACCAATTTGCACTCATTTTGGAAGGGGCTAGGTATAGAAGGGGAATGACTACTGTTGCCATGGTCATAACGCAACAGCAGTGGGAGGAGTTATGCAACTTGGAGAGCACCGAGCTCGATGAAGATCGTAGGAAATTCTTAGTGAGAATCCAAGATGCAACCATGGTGCGAATTTTGGAACTCGAGGTACAAGCGGGTCTTAAAGAAGCTGGCAAAAAAAGCAGGGCAAGACCAACTATTCATAGTATTGCTGGCAGACTATTGGACGTGACGAAAAAATGGAAGGAGCAAGGCATGGCAGATTTAGATGCGGAGAATAAAATTCATCTTTATGCCATTGGATTTCGAAAGGGGCAGCAAACGCTGTCTTTCGCTCGCCAAGGATGAGAAGTATTGCTGGTGTATTGCTGGTTTACAGAATAATTATATTAGGAATTCTACGTTTTTTTTACATACTCCTATTAGATGCTTCTACATATATCTGCCGTACCTCGGACTTCCGAAACCCTCGTGGTTTCCGAGGGTAGTCTGTTTCCCCCGAAATATGACTTGCTTTGCAAACGTAACTCGTGTGATTGTGGCACAATGTGTGGCAACATTCTTTGATAAAATTTTGTGATTCACATACGTCGGAACTCAATACTTCGTGTGATTTTTTGGCTTCTCTGCAGATAATAATTCTGATACACGTAAAAATTACCCTTACATGCCATTTACCACACCTACTACACACAATAACATCATGCCGATACCGACTTTAGCGGCAAAGAAGAAGGCGAAGTAAGCCGAAGGGCGGCCAGCTAGGAAGCAGCGCCAGCAGCGCCAAAGAACAGCGTACAGCAAGCCCCTCGAATGCGGTTGCAGCCGCCGCCGCTGATGCTGCCGCAGCGTCGGTTGCCGGAGGTGCCGCAGCATCAGCTCCTGCCCCTCCCAGAAACTACGAAGGTGATGGATTGGAGAATATCCTCGCTACGATCTCGCGACATTAATGCAAAAACGAAAAAGCGTATTTTGATTACATGTGTGATTTAATGACTTTCTTCCATAAGCGTGATGAGCCCTACCCTCCAACTAAGGTGTTTACGAGAGAGAGTGAACTGCTGCTGCTGACACCAAAGTAGTGCGTGATTGGATGGCACGATGAAAAGCTTTTGGTAAACTTGATTACGGCCCAGGAGATAAGTCCGTTAGTGCGCGTTATCACACTCTAGGGTACATTGAAAAAAGCGGTAGGACTGGTTTATGCTCGCAGATAAAAGACCAGGGTGGTGCGATGGTCGAGGAAACCACAACAAAGAGTGATGCGTGAATAAAATAATTGCAGATTGAAGTTGAAAGAATCACGTAAAATGGGTGCTAAGAGCGTGGGTGAAGAGACCTCTGACTAAAGCAGAGTTTGACTTGGAGATGAAGCTAATGCGAGAGCAGCCTGATGGGAGAGCCAAATCAAATTTCCCACCATGAGCGTTTGGCAATTTAATTTCATCGGCAGAATCGATGACACCTGCCACCATGAGCTAACCGATCCAAGGGCCCACAAGACTTTTTCATTTGCACTTCAGTCGAAGGTGAGGTGATCGAAAAAATGTTGGTCGACGAGCGCAGTTGCCCAGATTCAAATTATTCTTGGGGCAGATGATCCTTCATGGTGTTTGCTTTCTCCTGCTTGGTATTTACTTGGAATCATATCTTGCCGCCCATCCTGATCCAAAAGTATTTGTTCACGGAGCACGTCAATATACATCCAGTATCGCACGTAGACCAGGCACCGGATAATATTAAGAATAAATGCGCGTCAACGGCTGAAGAAGGTTGTATGGAGTCGCCCCGAATTTGAAGATGTTGAGTGCATGGATGAAGATGAGAATGAGGGAGGGGTTGGTACTCATAGCAGAAGAAAGTTTGCTGCTGATTAGCTTCAAATTGTGGACACTCAGAGACAGCAATCGAAATACGTGGTCGTTGGAAGCGACTGCGTGGGGGGAGGATAGTCTTTCAGTATATTGATTGAAGAAGTCCTTTGAGGATGCGTCAGTGTGTGGTAGCCTCTGGCATTGTGGTCCGATCAAGTATGAACTGAAGGAAGGTATTGATGCATCCATCCCTATGAACTGGATTTATGATGACAAGCGAGGATGATAAGATTGTCGTGCCCAATGAAATCCGCCAAAGGGTGAGGACTGCATTACAACCAACTCAATCTTGAAGAGACTCAACCTATCGAAAAGATCCGGCTCCATATCATTCGCATGAACGACCAATTCATTATCAACCCATTGGGGAGGGGGCAGTAGTGGCAGGTGCTAGCGGCGGATCTGTGGAATGCTAGGTACAGAGCTGTGCAAACTCTCATAATACGCCAACACATATCAACAAGAAACTAACCAACGATTTGATAGTCAGGCGTCTCTAGTGTTGTACGAGTTACGAAACCATTGTGGTTGTCAATTTAGGCGATTGGAAACAACAACATCCGTTCATTTGGAGGTACAATAGAGGGATCTTTCGTGAGGCAGCGGACGCAGCAAATGGTTACAGCAACAACACAAAATGAGTGGTGGTGCGCATGATAACCAGCAAGAAGTAAAGAAGGAATTGTTCAGCTGGCCGAACTCAGTCACAATCCTACAAGTTTGCATGAGCTTTTGAGGGAATACAGATTTGGTTTGAATGGAAGGAAGCCGCAATTCAATTTACGAGGAAGGAGAGAAACGTAAGCAGAGCGTTGCAGCGAAATACTCTCGACGACATTACGTCTGGCAGACTATACAACGTCTTGGAATGCTGGACACACTGCTGAAGTTGCAATAGAAAAAAATCGGAGACATATGGATACAGTACAAGCCAACGAGATAATGATATGATACAAAAAGACAAGGCAATATTTAAAGATCACGATGAATCCCTCCCAACCTGCGTAAAAGCGTGTGATATAGGTTTAAATATAATAGATGTGGTGGCGTATTCTTAAAATCGCTACAATCCAAGCTTCTCTATTCGACCTCATCGACGATCGCAGCAAAAAATGCCCTCCATCCATTGTCCCCACAAAGTCCCCCACTTGAAGTCTACCTACCACTGAGAGCCCAACTATCTACAAACTCCCAAGTACATATGTCACACACTGTGTAACTACGCGAACCACATATGTAAAAATATATTAATATTTTATTGTTACATCCATTTATTTTCACGGCTCAGCTGCTGACCTGACGTTGCCTCTCTGTGTTATCCATCATTAAACAAAATATCTTTCCACTGCAGACACATCGACATCATGCCTTCCTTGCCGGCACTGCACGTTTCCTCCTACTCTCAAATGCCCTCGGGCTTTTATGGCAATCATCCGTCTACAGCCGATTGCTGCATCTGCTTCTCCTGTATCGGGATGGCGCAGTGACCTCGACTGGGCCGCCTTGAGTTCAAAGTTTCCTCATCCGCATCTCTCATCGACACTTCCTACGTTTAAACTACACAAACGAATGTAATGCCTGAGTTTTCTGAGAGCCTAGCCCAACAAATCATGCATTAATTGACCAGCCTTCTGGGATGTGCTTGCCTCATCTACATCTTGGTTGGGAAATGAGCTGGCCTCGTCCTAGCGCGAATGGTCATATGAATCAAACGTTTGATCAGCTTTTTCAAGATATTCTAGGTTTGCTTGTCGATCCTTCATATTGTGTGAGAGCTGGCGACCGACCCGACCCAACCAATCCAAGCCTTAATCTCCCTTCCAAAGTGCTGTTTCCCGTCGTTGCCTCAGATGTTGTTGCAGCAGTCAACTTTGCCAAGGAGCACAGGAGCACGGTCTTGAAATCAGTGATGAAGAGAACAGCGGCCACAGTTATCAAGGTGCATCATCGAAGAAGGACACGCTACTTTTGAACATGAATCAATACACCCCCATTATGCTCCAACTGGAATCACGGATTGTGATCCATCCATCTTGGATACCACAGTAGCAGTAGCAGTAGCTGAGGATCTGAGCAATCAGCCCTGCATGCTTTCATTGGCAAAGAAACAAGTCCATTGGATGAAAGAGCTAGTGATGGTGGTTTAGATGTGAAATGTACATAATCAATCGGAGTATGTTGTAGACACCTCTAACTGTACAACGATGAACATCACAGATGTCACTTTAACTTGATTCATTTAAACATATAATTAAACCCCTTGTGCTGCAACAAAACAGCATCTCTCACATGCGTTTCTTACACTTGCTCGCAAAAAACTCTCTCGTGACACGTAACTAATATAGATAAGCAGGATGGCACCCCCTTTCGCCTTGAATTTCCTGAAATATCATTGTTGAGAGATATACACACAATTACACGAGCGAAAACTATTTTTCCAAAATGAAAACACTATCCAGAATGATACAAACGCAAAAACACTTTGACTACGCCCCGTCATCCATGCGCTCTTACTGACGAAGGAATCTGGTCGTAGACGACTTGTTTGGCCTTTTGAACCTTCTCGGCACTTTTACAACCGACTTAACTTGCTTTACTATTCTTGGGAGGCCTTGGATGAAGGTGATGAAGACTTGGAGGCCTTGGATGAAGGTGACCCAGTCGCAGATGAAGGTGGGAAAAGTCGACTCTGACCTGCTTGGAGCCCTTGAAGGTCGTGCAGTCACTCTTGGAACTGTTTGATGGAGACGCTGTGTGGACTGCTTGAAGAAGATGTTCTGGAAGGAATAGTGGGTAGGAGACGATTCAGTTGACGTTGATGGAGTTTTCGAAGGGGGGCAGTCACCACAATGGGGGAATGGTGCTGATGTTAGAACTGCTTGTTGGTGATTTTGTTGGACTGCTTGATGGAGATGCTGTTGGGACTGCTTGATGGAGACGCCGTCGGGCTGCTTGTTGGTGATTTTGTTGGACTGCTTGATGGAGAAGCTGTTGGACTACCTGATGGAGATGCTGTTGGACTGCTTGATGGAGACGCCGTCGGGCTGCTTGTTGGTGATTTTGTTGGACTGCTTGATGGAGAAGCTGTTGGACTGCTGATGGAATTGCTGTTGGACTGCTTGATGGAGACGCCGTCGGGCTGCTTGTTGGTGATTTTGTTGGACTGCTTGATGGAGAGCGTTGGACTGCTTGATGGAGAGCTGTTGGACTGCTTGATGGAGACGCCGTCGGGCTGCTTGTTGGTGATTTTGTTGGACTGTTTGATGGAGAAGCTGTTGGACTGCTTGATGGAGACGCTGTCGGGCTGCTTGATGGGATTGCTGTTGGACTGCTTGATGGAGACGCCGTGCTGTTGGACTGCTTGATGGAGACGCCGTCGGACTGCTTGTTGGTGATTTTGTTGGACTGCTTGATGGAGATGCTGTTGGACTGCTTGATGGAGACGCCGTCGGGCTGCTTGTTGGTGATTTTGTTGGACTGTTTGATGGAGAGCTGTTGGACTGCTTGATGGAGACGCCGATGGACTGCTTGAGGAGATGCTGTCGGACTGCCTGATGGAGACGCCGTCGGGCTGCTTGTTGGGATTTGTGTTGGACTGCTTGAAGGCGTGCTGTTGGACTGCTTGTTGGGATTGCTGTGGACTGCTTGATGGAGACGCCGTCGGACTGCTTGTTGGTGATTTTGTTGGACTGCTTGATGGAGACGCTGTTGGACTGCTTGTTGGAGTTGATGTTGGACTGCTTGATGGAGACGCCGTCGGGCTGCTTGTTGGTGATTTTGTTGGACTGTTTGATGGAGAAGCTGTTGGACTACCTGATGGAGACGCGTCGGGCTGCTTGTTGGTGATTTTTGTTGGACTGTTTGATGGAGAAGCTGTTGGACTGCTTGAGGCGAGCTGTCGGACTGCTGTTGGAGTGCTGTCGGACTGCTGATGGAGACGCCGTCGGGCTGCTTGTTGGTGATTTTGTTGGACTGCTTGAGGAGAAGCTGTTGGCTGCTTGATGGACTGCTGTCGGACTGCTTGATGGAGACGCGTTGGACTACCTGATGGAGATGAGCTGTTGGACTGCTTGATGGAGACGCCGTCGGGCTGCTTGTTGGTGATTTTGTTGGACTGTTTGATGGAGAAGCTGTTGGACTACCTGATGGAGAGAGTTCGGACTGCTTGTTGGTGATTTTGTTGGACTGCTTGATGGAGACGCCGTTGGACTGCTTGATGGAGATGCTGTCGGACTGCCTGATGGAGACGCCGTCGGGCTGCTTGTTGGTGATTTTGTTGGACTGCTTGAAGGCGATGCTGTTGGGACTGCTTGATGGACTTGCTGTCGGACTGCTTGATGGAGACGCCGTTGGACTGACTGATGGAGATGAGTTGGACTGCTTGATGGAGACGCTGTTGGGCTGCTTGAGGCGATGCTGTCGGACTGCTTGACGGAGACGCTGTCGGACTGCTTGATGGAGGTGCTGTCGGACTGCTTGTTGGAGATTGCTGTTGGACTGCTTGATGGAGACGCCGTTGGACTACCTGATGGAGATGATGTTGGACTGCTTGATGGAGACGCGTCGGCTGCTTGTTGGTGATTTTGTTGGACTGCTTGATGGAGAAGCTGTTGGACTACCTGATGGAGACGCCGTCGGGCTGCTTGTTGGTGATTTTGTTGGACTGCTTGATGGAGACGCCGTTGGACTGCTTGATGGAGAAGCTGTTGGACTGCTTGATGGAGACGCCGTTGGACTACCTGATGGAGATGATGTTGGACTGCTTGATGGAGACGCCGTCGGGCTGCTTGTTGGTGATTTTGTTGGACTGTTGATGGTGATTTTGTTGGACTGTTGATGGAGAAGCTGTTGGATTGCTTGAAGGCGATGCTGTTGGACTGCTGGATGGAGGAGCCGTCGGGATGCTTGATGGAGAAGCTGTAGGAGAACGATTCAGTTGATGTTGATGGAGTTTTCGAAGGTGGGGCAGTCACCACGGAGAATGGTGCTGATGTTAGACTGCTTGATGGAGATGCCGTTAGACTGCTTGAAGGTGATGCCAGTTGTACTGCTTGATGGAGCTGCTGTTTTGGCTGCTTGATGGAGATGCTGTACAGGTGAATTCGCCGCAATACCATGTTGTTCCACATCTAGTTGCTTCACACGTGCAGCATTCGGCAGGTTTCGACCCCGAATTGCCCCCTTTGCACTTATTCTCATTTGGACATGTATTGCCATCTGGTGTGCATTGATTTTGAACTGCATTACAATCAGCCTGAAGCTGACGAGCTTCGTCGATAAAAATCAGGAACAAGACTTGTTGTATCAGCGGCCGGAGCAGGAACTGGAACTGTCACAACAGGAGCCTGTTTGAGGTCTACCCGCCACCAAGGTCAACCACCACTTCGACACAATCTTCTTCCATCAAGTTGGCAGCTGCAATCCTTTTCTGTTGCTGACTCTTCGATACGACCGAAATAGCCGACGCACAAGCAGCAACTAAGACTGACAAGCCGAGAAGGCGCCACAACCTGAAGTTGTAGGAGTTTGATGAGCCATTTGACTCGGAAGCTTGAGATTCAGAAGAACTGAATGTGTTTGCGTCACTCCCGGCATGTACGCCATCATCGCCAGACGCTGTTGACCTTGATGTTAAATAATGGCCTAGAATATTACTCAAGCGGACTTCTATAGCCGTTGCACCTTCTGTAGAGCTGGATGCGTACGCATCTCTACCGACATCGATATCATCATTGTCAAACGCCGTTGGCCTTGATCCCAATTGGACTTCTATAGCCGTTTCGTCTTCTTCAGCTTCAGGAACGGCCCTATCGAAATAGTTTGGTTTGGGGGTTCTGTTATCGTTGATGAACATCATGTTCATACACAGTTGGGAAGTTCACGTGGGGAAGCACTTGTTAATAATGAATACCTGTATGTCAATTATGTGATGTGGCGGGAATAATCAAAACGATATGAAATGTGGTGAGTATAGTTATTATAGATGCACGTATAATGAGCAAGAAAAGATAGCTGATGTGTAGTGTAAACATATCATCACATCACATGTGCTGTAGAGGCAGGCGAGAATGAATATAAGCTCACCTATGCGAACCGAATAGGCGCGGTAGGTTCAAATTGTGGATGTAGCCGGAGACGGAGACAGTCACAGCAGCGGAAGGCTCTCTCTGGATAGTTAATGTTTGAACTTGAACAATATCAGCTCAAAATTTGCTGATTGAATAAAAGTAAAAGAGAGGACGGACATGGAAAGAGGCACGACAGCCGTCAAGAGTCAAGACAAGAGTTAGTTAGGTTTAGGTATATAGACGACAAAGAAGAACAGCAATCGCAATCTACTTCTGCTCACCTCTTCATTCACCACCGAGTTGTGTTACAATGTGCTCAACAACGTGCAATCTTGTTGTTGCATGATGTCGTCATTGGCAGTTGTACTAATTTGAAACTTAAGCGAACCAGCGCTGGCAAGAAAGCGCCTCCGGCCCGCGACCGGTACTCGGACAAATAAGGGGGTCATCCTCTGAATCCACTGAGGAATTAGTATTGATTGGTCGTCAAATATCAGCTCTCTACCGCCCGCGTGCTTTCGCAACGAGGTTCTTGCGAGGCAATTCAAACCAACCTTTTACCTCCCTACAGTCCGGTATTGACGTCGTCGAGTCTATAAGGATTTAGTATATTATTTCGCCTTGTACTGCGGTCACAGAGTAGACGGTAATCGTTGTCGTGATGGGCCTGCTGACGTTGAAGTCTCACTTGCTTACTGTCGACACTTCACCGTTTTCACGACTGTGCGGTACTCGAACAACAAGGGGGTCATTGGTCATCACCCTCGAACGCCAAGAGACTGAATCATCACAAGCAGCAAGCGCAAGCTATTGTAGCAGTGTATTTCTCTAATAATGATGAGTATTATTGTACACACACGGTCCCCCGTGGACGAACCGCCACAAAGGCCACAGAGATTACCTACGGCTATGGGGCCGCGAGGTAACAGACGGCGTAAATCTCTACGTGAGGTAAATGATGCTAAACCATGCGTTTAAAGCGAAAACCTCGTGAGGTCAGTCTCTTCAGAAAGGGATGATGTTGTCGGTATGGAGGAATTGCGCTATCTATATATCAGGATCACATGAAGCATGAAGGCGTGAGGTGGATAGATGCTGTGAACTCATCGCCCATCATCTGCAAACACAAACAAAACATTAAGATGATAGCATGGAGACCGTCTGAGTCTGAATCTGATGAACCATTTGGAGCATCCTCAGTGTCTTCTTTCGCGGCTGCCATCTCTGCCACAGCGGTTTATGTGCTCATCAATATCAATATGATCTAGTCATGATCTAGTCTACATGTGAAGTGGAGAAGACAAGCTGTCTTGTACTTGTACTTAGAGGTTGGTGAGCACACAAGCAGAGTCAGGTTTACCCTTGAGACGAGAAGCTTATAGTGAAGTAATTTTGCGTATTTAGAAGAATAATTTTTGACATTGACAGGACTTTTTGACAGCTGTCAGTAATAAAAGAGAGAATAGAATTAGACTTGTGTGCACGTACACACTTACTGTCACTGTACATGTAGCTTCAGCAAAATTGCGATGTAGAGAAGACTATACCTGTGTAGTGTAGAGTTAGAGGTTGTCTTTCTTTTGTGGCCAAGAATGAAGCCGTATATTAAGGCGAACCGCGGAAAAGATGGTTGCGATAGTGATATTATTGAGAGTGCATCACAAAAAAGGACACATGCATCTAGTCAAACACAAACGAGGCTGTTGCTGTTGCTTGAGTGGGAGAAAATGTGTACAAGTACATAATATGACACTGAACCATACAGCTCTTTTCTCTTTTCGAATAGATCTTTCGAAGCGATCCAAGCGTTGCTGCCCGTACTTAAGTAGAGGTGGACCCATCTAGTTCCCGAGCCGATGGATGCCTTGAAGTGGAGCTCAACACGAGGGCTTGAATATTTTCTGGAAAAAATGTGACAAATTACACAACGTGACACTCTTTCTCATTTCGAAGATCTTTTGAATCTTTTGCATGCCCAGCTCAAAAATTGCTTGAAGCACACTATCCTACGATACCGCCCAACCCAACCCACCACAACACTTCACACATCGTAACTGACATTTTATATGATGAATAAACCACTGCTAAGGTCACAGCATAAAATTGAGAAGCCGAAGCCAAGCGTTGCTGCCCGTAGAGGCGGAGCCATCTCTGTGCCCGAGCCGATGGATGTCTTGTAAGTTGAGCTCAACACGAGAGCTACATGCTTTTTGTTCCAACATGCATCATGCTCATCATTCTAACTTTAAACGTGCATCACTCTCTCTTATGCAATCTCTTCTAATAATCCTCACAGATCCGGCAGAGGTGGAGCAATCAACTCTCACGAAGGCAACAAACGCTACAGAGAACTTGTCAACCTAATGAAGGCAGAATATCTCAGTGACACAACGCGGAAGAATCAGAAGACCCAAATCGCTGCCAACATTGTACGGACCATACGCAACTCCAAATTGCCAGGGCGTTTTCTAAAGCAGGATCCTGAGACCAACATGTGGTATGAGATAGGAGATAAGGCAGCCTTTCGTAAGACTGGACAGGCATTACGGGAAAATTCTGCAGAGTTCCTTCGATCGAGGGAGGAGAAAGTAGCTTCTTCAAATATGATAGGATTAGCTACCAATCATCATTATTATCCGTCACAGCATATGTACACGAATCCGCAGCTTTCCAATCTGAGATGTCTCAACGCCCTGCAAAAGAAGCCGCGCCAACCTAATGTTCATTATTGATATTGTGGCAGCTGCATTACATTGGTAGCTGATACTTAAGGTACCTATGGTACTACACTAATTTCAAGTGGTTCATTTTACAAACACAAGTCATCACTTGCCTCCTTTTTTACCGCTCTCAACAATGTCTCATGTTTCATCTTCTCCACTCCTCCAGCGTTTTTCCCCACTCCTCCGTCTTTTCAATCATACCCACTTTCTTCGCCTCCTTCATTGTCACATATTTCTTCCTCTTCAACCACTTAAGTTGATCATTATATGATTTTGTCTTCAATTCCTTCATTGTTACAACCAACTCCTTCAACCGTGCCGATGATAGTGACAACTCATCCATCCCATCCCAATCTTCTGGTTCAGCACCATACCCAAACATAGGATCGTCAACATCATGTACCAATTCCGCAGTTTGCAATGGACCCCATTCCCCATCCTCCTTGACACCCAACAGTTCTGCAAATCGATCTACACATTTGTCACGTGCACTTTTGTGATCTTTCCCCCCACTAATCTTCTTCTCGCTGTATAATTTGACCATACTTTTGACTGCCCAATAATCAGTGATTAAGGGTGGTTTACCCCCTGTTAATGATGATACGAAGAAGGACATGGCGATGTCTTCACATTCAAAGTGCTGAGCGACATATAGATAGATTGGACGAGGCATGGCCATAATGTATAGATCAAGATAATCTTTGTGCAGGAAGGATGCTCGAGGGAGAGTGAGTGAGTAGGAATTGGATTTTTCTGTGGTGCTCATGTATCCATATTTCCAATTGGTAGTAGTCTTCTTCTTCTTCTCCTCCTCCTCATTCTTCTTGCCAACACCACCATCATTATCAACACTATTCTCCACAACCACCACATGAGTCCTCACATCAAACCCAACCATCCGCTCCGGATGTCTCACCCATCTCAAAAACGCCGCATCCAATGCCTCACATGGTCTCAGCACATCATCATCCAAACTCAATATCCCCAGTGTAGGCGTATCCAAAACAATCTTGAACCGTTCATTCAACGAGTTAATATCATGCCGTTCTATTTTCACCTTGCCACTGGAATGGTGCAGTACACTGTCCGGTGGATCATTTAGAGTATCACACCATATGATTTGAATTTCTGCCACTCCCTCGCATTGGGCATGGTGGTTGATACTTAGGAGTAGTTGTTCGTTGCGGTGCCATGTGTTCATTCGTATTGTGTATTGAGATGTGTCAATGTTGTTGTTATCAGGGGGGAGGAGAGGTGCAAGTTTGTGAGAGTGAGCTTCCTGTAGTGTCATTTTGGAATGGGTATCATCTGGATCAATGTTGTGTTTGTCCAGCAGTCTTTGCAGTGTTGCTGCATCTACGCCTTGGATATTGTTATTATTATTAGTAGTAGTGCTAGTGGTGCTGGATAGGACATTGTCCTCGCTGTTGTTATTTTCGGTCAAGACTTGATAGAGAAAGACATGGATTTTAATCAACAATGCCATGGCCAGTGCAGCTATTGCAGAAAGCCATACTTTTGTGGCCACTCGTTTCGTTCGTCGACTGCCGTTGAAATTATAGCTATGATTGTTCTTTTTGCCATGGCTTCGTTTGGACAATGACGACGACGACGATGCAGTAATGTGATCATCACGACGATTGCTACTGTTCGAAATCCTTCGTGTAACTTTTCGCCGTTGATGTAAATCTGTTGTGGAGGTGGCCTCGCTCCACAGGGTTTGAAGCAGTGAGCGTTGTGCGGCGGCGGCGGCTGGAGAGGAAGAATTTGTAGTCGTGACGTTATCATTATTATGATAAGTTGGTAGTGTGCCGGCGGCAGTCTCTTCGTCAGCGGCGGCGTGGTTACTGTCGTGATGAGCATGGCGTCGGCGGCGTTGGTTGGTGCCGTTATCGTCATTTTTGTCGGAAGGCATTTTGATGTGGACAAAGTCCTCGGATGAAGATGATGGAGGCGATGATGATATCATTTTCGGCTGCGGCAATTGAGGCGCTATTATTATGAATGGGTATTGGATTGGCAACTGCACTATTGAAAGTAAAGAGGAAACTAACAACTATCATGGGCGCATTGTCATCGATTTATTATTTTTCGTTTTTTCGCGCGCCACTAACAAAGCTATCGTCTAGTAAATTACGCGTGAAAATACTAGGTAAAAAAATGTGTCAGTTGGAACACCTTGCGTCGTTGGCAAATAGCGGCAGTCACATGAAGGAAGGGCCGTGTAGCTGGGCGCTCTACTTTTTTACTAGCACCCTATCAATGGAACCAATCTCCATCTCACCTCGTCCAATGCACCCATAAAGGTACGAATTCGCCAATCACAACCAATAGAACAGGTCCGTACCTTCTGGCTCATTGGCATGGGCAAATAGTGGAGCGATAGTCACCACCAAAAGACCGATTATTTTTGGCCCCCGTGATGGAGGAAAAAATGGAGACATATGAGGTGATAACGATGTCATAACCCAATCTATTACGTCTCATACCGCCGAGTATTACCAACTACCTTCATGTGAAACGTTAGTTGACGGCGGCGGTGTCGTCGGAGTCTATATTGTTTCTGTTGACACCCATCGGCAGCAACCGAAAAATTACAATTCAAACACCCCCGCCCTCCAGACATCTCATTAACAAAGAACGCTAAATATAATCATCCCAGCTACCGCAAGCAATTAACAAAGGCATACGAGGGTGGGTAGGGCGTTATGGAACTTTAGAGAGAGGATGACGAGACAATCAACTTTAGATATTTGGATGGAATCGGACGCAAAATTTAAATGGCAAATGGTGACATAATGGCGGCGAGTGATGATGCAGGGAAGCTTTAAACCGTCCAAACAAATTTGTTTGGAATGTATTAATTATTTCGGTTGATCTGAGTTGTTTTGAAAGCATGAATAGGGACGCAATAAACTTAATCGGAGGGGAATATGCATGGAAGAAGCAGTAGATTCAGAGCGGAAAGAATGCACAACGGGCGGCGATATGAGGGGCCTACACAACATAGCAAAGCAATAAATCAATTACAAATGATCATAAAGTGTATGGATGAGTTGAATCTAGGTTGTCAGCGTCTATTAATTGAAAAGAACGTTATGCCTATTAGACATAACATACATATTATTATTGGCAACAAAATGATCATATTTTTGAAGTTTGGACCTCTGTGCATCGGCATATGTCTTGGCTATCCTACAATGCAGTTGGCACGCTCAAAGTAGTTGTAAGGAAGTGTCTACTGGTGAATTATCATATGTTTGTTAGTGATTGTGAGTGGTTTGTTGGGGGTGATTGTATATGTATAATGCTTTCTTCAATATCAAACGTAGGAATTGGTACTAGGTACAAACACACGAAAGTGCAAAAAATCAAGCTGGGGGCTTTCAATTTTGTAGCTCCCGGCTACATACACCCCGGTTGCGCAGATCAGACTAGACGATAAGACAGGCATCCTATCCTACCTACTTTTGGGCTGTCGCATCAACAATGAACATCCTATCTGTCGCTACTCCGACTGCAAAAGACACAAAATTGAATGATGTCACCCAAATTCCATCTTCCATGGAACGCAAAGCACATCACCAAGTGCATGTCTGAGTTGAGTTGATGCAACTATGTAACATCCATGCATATTATGACCACAACAAGTACAATATCTGAAGATGACAGCGCTATCACCAAAGATGAATGAAGAATGGGACGACCTATCTCCGCTCTCGGATAGTAAGAGAGGAGGCGGTGGCAACCTCCTCCTTCAAAAGACTTCAAGTAGGGACGACCCGCCGCCCATCAACACAAGAAGAGGTTCCTTGACCACCATAGCGAAGAACAATAGTCTCTCGCAGACTCTGCGTAGGCACAGCACGAACAGCAGTGTTCGTATCCTCCTTTCACCCATTAATCATATTCCACGTAATGATTCAAGTCTCTCTGCCTTAAGTAGCTCCTCTGGCATCGTCTCATCATCCCAATCGAAGAGAACAAAGCCGACCAACAAGTTGAGACACAGCATGGAGTCATCTCCAGCTAAACTATCTTGCCAGTCATCCAATCAGCGTTGTTCTGACTCCTACCGAATGTTTCAACGATGCAGTTCGGGTAGTTCTGATCTTAGCACCATATCGTGCGGTGCGGCGGTGGCTAGTTATATGAAGTGTGCGTTTTGATCAATGCTGAGTTGTTATATAGGGAGTGGAGGAGAAGCGCAGAGAGAGAGAGAGATGGAGAGTCTTGAAGCTATGTATTGGGGGTGTGCACTGAACGCTAGACTATGGCTTGTATAGAATTTTGTAGAGACGGTGTTGTAATTATTGCTAAAATTGTGTTGTAGTAGGTTGGAATATTCATATGCTACAATCGTCTACCACTTTTAACTTTTAATCACGATGGTTTAATAATTTGATGTCTTCCTTTATCTCATCACCGTTCAATTCGGTCAAGACAAGTTGATGTCAAAATATCTTGCGCAGCTTGTCAACACATTCAATGACGACACGAACTTTGTTCCTCCTGTTTTTGATTGACTTTTTGTGTCAAAGCGTTGAGCAATATCATGTAGTATTGTGGGAGGAGAATTTGCTTGTCCTTACTGCGGCGGTGCAAAGATAGATGAAACCAAAGAGAGCTGAACATGGCTCGTTGGTAAAAGCAAAGTCTTTTTTATCTAATCTCTAGATCTATAGTATTATGTATTTCTCTTGCGCATCTCATTTCTTTCTAAATATCATCACCAAAACGCTGAAGCATCGTGCGCACAAACAAGTATTTATCCCCTGTAGTCTTCATTATTCCCCTTGAAAACTTGTCAAACAACTTCCAATCTTCGTTTACCTCATTCATTGGCTTCCTCGTCCCCATCACAATCAGCGAACCAGCACTTCTTCCCTTTCTTTCCGCATGACTGTCCTTCTGAGGTACAGGTGTCATCTGCGGGTGACCCTTCATCGCAGATGTTCGCGGTGAGAGGTCTGCGCTTGGTACAGACGTACTTGGCGGTAGCCGAGGCAGTTCCAACACTTTCACCTCCTTTGCCTTTGCCCTTTCCTTTCTTTCCTTTGCCCTTTCCTTTACCCTTTCCTTTGCCCTTTCCTCCCTCATTTCCATCATCATCTTCAGTCGGCTTCTCAGTATCATCATCTTCAGTCGGCTTCTCAGTACTCTGATTCAACTCCTGAAGTTCCTTCTCCATCATGTCAGCTGCGGCATCCTTCTCTGCATAAACAACAGCACCTTGCACATCATCGTGCTTGCTCTTGCCTGGCGAAGCAACAAGACCTTGAATGGAAGGATTTGGTCGTACTGAAATGACCAAGTCATCAGTGTCATCCCATGAACCAGACGTGCATGAATTCACGCCGGCAGTACCAGAACCATACATCAAGTTCGCACGCACTGCTTGGGTTGATCCTTGGGGCAACACAAACTGAGCTGTCACAGTTTGCAATCCTGGACCTGGGCACACTTTACGAAGCCCAATCTGAGTCCATGCAGGTTGACTGGCGTCAGCCGCATAGTAAAAGTCGATTCTGTCAGAGGTTCCACTACCCCAGCACCAAATAGTCGCAGTAATTGTCACGGGGTCACCTTCAGTCAAGTCACCACCGGATGCCTTCGACACAACAATCTTGTCAATAGACTCGTCACTATGATACGATCCAGCGGGACCGTCGGTACAAGTGTTTCAAGGTGTTGGGTTGATTGGGTTCCGCACCATTGTTGATATTTGCTCTACCATTTAGGAGAATACCTGAGTCGCAAGACGAAGCAAAAGAGCATTTCGGAGCACCAAGCACTTCATCGTAAGAAGCTACTCCACCTGGACTTGGAGGTGGACCGTCATTGGCATCAGTAGGCATTGGAGTAGGTACTGGAGTAGGTACTGGAGTGGGTGATTGAGTTGGCGCTGGAGTAGGGGGAGGAGTGAAATTGGGGTTTTCCTTCACGGTGAAGATCAAATCATCGTGATCATCGTAGGAGCCAGGGGAGCAAGTGCTTGCAGAACCACCCCAACGAAAGTTGACACGGATGGACTGATTGGTGCCTTTTGGAACATCGAATGCTTGCACAATTGTTTGTGCCCCACCACCGGGGCAAGTGATTGAATCCAAAGGTTCCCAGTCTGGACTAGAGGCGTCCTTCGTGAGGTAGATATCCGCTGTGTCAGATGCACCTGAACCCCAGCACCAAAGCTTCACAGTCACATAAGCACGACCACCCTCAGTAATAAAGTCACCAGAAGGAACTGGAACTCCTGATTCAATATCACCAGCAGTGACGGTAATCTGATCGATTGATTCATCACTATGATAACTTCCTGAGTTACCGTCATTACAGGTGTTTCCATTATTGTTGGTATTCGAACGGTTGGGTTCATTACCATTGCTGATAGTTCCCCTACCATTGAGGAGACCTAGCGAATCACACGAAGAACCCATATTGGCACATTTAGGAACGCCATAACTTGAATCAAAGATGGCTCCTTGTGCTACCGCACCGCCTCCAGTAGTAGGAGCTGGAGTTACAGGAGCAGTTGGTGGGGCAGTTGGCTGCAATACAAGTAAAAGATACGAACAAAATCAGTTGGTTAGAAAAAGAATCACAGCTGGACAAACAACACATTGATCTAGATACGTCGTAGCTTACCGGAGCTGTCGGAGGGTTCGTTGGAGGCGCAGTAGGAACTGGAGTTGGTGGTGCAGTCGGAGGCGCAGTAGGAACTGGAGTTGGTGGTACAGTTGGTGGTGCAGTAGGAACGGGGGTTGGTAGTGCAGTTGGTGACGCAGTTGGTGGAGGAGTGCTTCCAGTAGTAGGAGGATTCGTTGGAGGGGCAGAAGGTGGAGGAGTGCTTCCAGTAGTAGGAGGAGGGGTGCTTCCACATGTTCCGAATGTTTTCGTTTCGGACAGAAGCAAATTGTCCACCAGATGCTTTCTCAACGGTACCAAACTTTACGAGGTAACTTCCTGTACCATAGCTGCAACAAACGCCGTCACCATATGAGTCCTGATGATAATAAACACGCAGTCAATAAGTTAGCAATTGATTATTTTGAAATGAGCAAATGAACACTTGCACAAAGTAACTTACGTTGATTTTGAACTCGTACTGTCCATCATTGGCGCAGGCACTCATATCCGAATAAGGTGTGCTGCTGGTACTGTAAGGACCACCTGACATCATTTCTCCAATGGATGCATCACATTTATCAGTCAACGTCCAAGTTGTTTCACCAGGATAATTATCTGTAATGATTTGTACCTCAAATCTCTGTTGTGCGCCTGGGCAAGGAACAGTAGGGCCTGGGGTGGTGGTGCAGTAGGTGGAGCCGGGGGTACTCCTTGATCCTTGCCGCCCAGTGCAAAATAGCTGAGCCCTTCACCTGCGGGGGGATTAGAATCACCTCCGGCAACTTCACATCCGTTTTTTGAGAAGTTCATATGCGTTGCCAGCGTTGACACGGCCCCTGAGAGAGATAAATGAGTAGACGCAAACAAATGTTAGGGCTATCACGTTGCAGACGTAATGAGACAAATAATGCGATAGGACAATCTCACCAACCGTAGTATTTATCCCACCCAGCCGATCCGCTTTCAACAGAACTATTAATCATCGCATTACGAATTTGGTTGTTTGTGCAATCAGGAAAGTGTGACCAGAGGAGAGCTGCCACGACCCGCCACATGAGGACAAGCCTGTTGCAATCAAAAACAGATACAGAAGCAGCAGAGTACAACTTTTAGAAATAGCGTTCAAAAAGACACACAACAGTAGCCAGGAAACTAGAAGAGCAAACTCACCATTGAAGTTCCAGACCAGAGCCGCGTAGCCATTATTGCCCGTCGGAAGGTGGATAAGACAGCAGATCCAGGTGCTGCTATCTCCACTTGGTCATTATACTGAGAAAAACTACTACGGGATCCTGACGACGTGAGACTCGCCACGGACACCACGGCAGGATAACTAGCCGGGTAACTCAATGCAGAATTTCCACCATTACCTGCCGCAGCAACGATAAGGACATTCGCATCATAATAATCCTCATAAGCGGCGTTAGAAGTGGCAGAGTAACCACCACCACCCAGTGACATTGAAATGACCTTTGCACCTGCCTCTACGCATGCTGCAACGGCGGCCATCACACCCGAACTAGATCCGCTGCCTGTATCTGAAAGACCCTTTCCAATGAAGAACGTGAATTTCGAAGGATCAGGATTCACACTAGTAACACCTTTTCCATTGCCTCCAATAGCACCAATCGTACCCGCACAGTGAGTACCGTGGCCTGAAAGTTGATGGATGTGTTAGGAGAGTACGATCAAAAGAGGCAATGTTAAACCGTCGAGATGCATACATAATGGTCTTACCATGTCCATCGACACTCCAAAGTTGACCATATTGGTCAAAACCGTCGACACCGTGTGCTGACTCTGTGGGTAAATCTTCATGGTTTTGGTCGTAGCCTGTATCAACAACGCAGATCTTGATCGGATCCGTCATCACTGGCGTATAATCCCATACATGTGATGCATTCACCATATCAATTCCGTAAGGAGTTTCGTTCGGCAAGACGGCGCCCATGTTGAGCCTAGCATCTTCAGCGAGCTCATCGGCGGTAGCGCTGATGGCATCTTGGATCTCACGGATGTGATCTGCTGCTCCTCCACGGAGCTTCTGCTGATACTCCATCGTGTTGATATGCATCATGCCATCCTGCTCAACAGCGGTCACACCATCGATGGCACTTAGGGCCGCAATTTCAGCTTTGATGTCATCAGTTTTCGAGCTCGAGAACAGAGAAGCCGGCCGTGATGGCCCCATCTTCTTGAAGCCACCTCAACCTGCGGTCCTTTGCCGACTTGCCTTTCTGGGTTTCAGCGCCCTTCTCCTCTTCAGAGAGTGCGTCTTGTTGAGCTTGTGGTTCTTAGATTCCTTGACCTTCTTGCCCTCACCCTTCATCTTCTCGACGCGGTTCACTACATTATCGTGGCCAGAGTCATCACGGTAGGAGACGAGGAGAGTCCTGCTTACCACCGGTGGCATAGGGTTCGTAGGAAGCAATGAGGGGATCGGCATCAACAGCAGAGACTTTGCCCATGCCGATGGCAGCGGAAGCTGTGAAGGCTAAGGCGAGGGAGAGATTGAGCGTTCCTTTGGAGAGAAACATCGTGGTATGCAGTTACTTATCAGTGGTGATAAATGGATGGTTGCGTGAACTTTTGGATCTTGATAGGTTGTTTTTCTATCTTATTTATGTGCTCTGCTGCTTCTGCTGTGTTTCAGCAGCGGCCGCATCTGCAGGGTATAGGGTGATTCACGATACAAGTTTAAGTGTAAAATCCGCGCGACCCCATTTCTTACGCAAAAAAGGCAAATTCTGCGCATTTTACTTTTGCCTTTCTAACTCCTCTGTATGAGGTCAAACAGCATAAAGAACCAAAATACTACGAAAGAGATTTTCACGAGGATTCTATAGATGTATCATTGTCGGGGTAAATTCAACCATCTTCGCCTCCAACCAACCACTCAAACATTTTTTGTGCCTTCAAAAATCATCTTGCCGCACCGACCTACTTGCGTAAAATCGGTCATAACATCCATATTACCCGGTGAATGTTGCGCAGATTTATATCAGTACCCTCCCAATAAGCTAAGGAAGGGTCTATCCGTCAGTGTTTAGGCAGAGTCGATGTCGGGGCCGCTCATGATTACACCAAAGTATTGACTACGCGTGAGAGTCGAACCACAAAAAAATCACCTACACATTGAGATTGGATTAATACCCATCAATCATCCTCATCCAACCACCCTAACGTCTCTAACTCATCAATAATTGTTCCGTGACCATTAATCGTGAAGCAGTCTATGCCTATATTTTTGCCGTCGTCAAGAAGCATGTCATATCCATAGCAATTCTCTAGAAAATGTTGGAATATCGTACTTCTCAAGTGATTGAGACTCAATCGATTATCAATTACGAGTAGCTATGCAATGATGGTGATGATTATGTATATTACAAGCTGAGCGCAGCGAAGCTAGTTATGTATATTATGAGCGAGAGCGATCTATTGTTATGCCTCAATCAACGAAAGCGATCATATTACACGCGTACATTTCCTCCTCTTGCGTTCTTCAATTTCAATTCGCCACTACGTGTTCACACTGAATAATGGGTGTTTGATGAGAAGGAGGCGTTTGTTGGTCAATCCATATAATGTAGAGCACTCGGGTTAGCATCAGTAAGCTCTCTGCACAACAAGTGAGTGATTTAGTGGAAGGGAAAAGGAAAGTCATTCATTCTAAGATTACAATCCACAATCCAACATGCATCTGGAGGAACAAATTAAGCAATGTGCCGATCCTTTCGTCGGTTGCAACTGCCTGCAGAACTGTTGAGGTGGTTACTAGAGGCGGGGAAAGGTGAATTGAAGGGACTCGTCATCCCCCGTAGAGTATCATGCCGAGGATGGAAATGATTGAGAATTGAGGAAACTGCTGCGTAAAACTGCTGCCCCGCTGATGAGCCAGAGCAGCTTAAACATGCCCGCTAATGGCACCAGCACGGTGGGGATGACAGAAGCTATTCATATTGCATTTTGAAGCAATAAATGTAATTATTTGTATACTATATCCAACTTATCAATGATTACACTTGATGCATCTGCAGGAAAAAAATCTTACGCAAAATGGCCTACTGTCGACGGCCATAAAATAGTGGTTATTCATTATATCTGAGCAAACCAAACGGCACGATTGAGCCATGGTAAGTGTAGAAGAGGTTAGCGTCGGCAGTAGTGTCAAAAAATGTTTGCTGTTGGTGTAGGGTGATGACTGGTATGTGAGGCGGAAATCGTCATGGTTCTCATAAAATCTGCGTAAGATGGCGTTTAATTCCTACCGTAGGCTTAGTACAAAATTCTACACAACCGGTTTTTGACGCGCGGATTTTACACTTTAAACTTGTTAGATGAGAAAAAATCTTTTGATTGCTTCTGTTGTTTGACTTCGTGAATGACTTCGTGAATAACACGAACAGAGACAGAGAAACAAATCCGTTTGACTGACCTGTATGCATGTTTTGGGCGGTGAGTCTATAAAACGCATAACGAACGTAAGATTTATTTACCCTTGAACGTAAGCTGATGGTGCTTTTTGCCCCCTTTTCCTCGTGCCTGCGGAAAAACTCCTAGCGCCTCGAGTGCACATGCTACACTTGGCTAGGTGAAGAGAGAAAAGATCACTAGACAGACAAAGACTAGAAAGAAGTAGAATACGTGGGGACTTGTCAATTTGCACACCAAATTGGCTTGTGTCCTAGAGTACTACTTATGCTACGAGTCTTAGTTTTGTGAAACTAAAGACTCCCTGCAGATGTCTAGACGTTGTCTGACACACTCCAGGGAGAGGGCGGGTGGGAAAAAGAAAAATGGCGAACGAAGATTCGGTAGCTATTGCTCTGGTCGATTTGATACCATTGGATTGGTGATCGAGGAGAACAAAGAATGAGGAGACAGTTAGTAGGTAGGTGGTTCGAAACTTTCAAAGTGAGGTCCCGCCATTTTCCGAATTCTAAACATTCGTAGATTCGCTGTAATAGTGAATCGACGAATCCTCTAGTAGCTTCAGTAGGACTCAAGGTGCTACGCCAGGAGTAGGTCCGAGGTGGCACGTGTAGATGGGTTATCGAGTCTATCGGTCGATTTTCCTCGTGCCTGCGGAAAAACTCCTAGCGCCTCGAGTGCACATGCTACACTTGGCTAGGTGAAGAGAGAAAAGATCACTAGACAGACAAAGACTAGAAAGAAGTAGAATACGTGGGGACTTGTCAATTTGCACACCAAATTGGCTTGTGTCCTAGAGTACTACTTATGCTACGAGTCTTAGTTTTGTGAAACTAAAGACTCCCTGCAGATGTCTAGACGTTGTCTGACACACTCCATGCGGATATGCGGGCAACTTGTGCTTTGCACTGAAGAAGACGTGCTTCGGTCAAGTTGAGCAGAGCTGTGATCGGAGTGAGTCGGAATCTAGCCGATGTGTAGAATGCGCACGCATATGTGCAAATAAACAAGGATAAAGGACACTTAAATGGATGAGTAAAGGTTATTTAAAGGGGTTTAGTGGTTTTACCATCGTGGGGTATTCGCCCGATAGCATTGGGACTCGATCTGTTTCGGACAACAGAATATGGAAGGGTTTTGATCGGTAAGTTTGGCAGAGGTTCAATTGATAAGGCGGCGGATTACTCCTTAGGGCCTTGTGTATATGACGTTGAAGTTATGGTTTGTGTGTTGTGCTTCTCAAGTAGACTCTGTATGAGGTCGCTGAGCCACCCTTAGTTGGGATCTTGATGAAGTCGGCCGTCTATTGGCCTTGTTTCGTGAAGGCGTACGGCTGCGGTATAACTCCTGAAAAAGGAGTGCGCCGAAAATCTCTTGGTGTCTGGCTGACTGTCATGTCCTGGAGGATGTGCCTTTTTTGGCACATTTTGCGGAGGAATTTTTGGATATATCTGAGCCCCACCAAGTATTCTCTCTGGTCGAAGTGTTTATGTTGGTAGCCACCGACTGTGTAGATCTTAGTGGTTGTGTTTGAGCAGTGCCTGCCCTTAGCCACGATCCGGTAAGCCGCCTGACTGGGCCACATCGTCGTCATTATTTTACGTCAGACCAGCTACCTCTTTTTCTTCACCATTGCGGCGGTTTTTCTGGACCTTGAACTTAACTTTGATCTTTGTTGGTAGGTGGATGTTAAGAAGGTTGTCAGGTTTGACTACTCTCTTCCATGCTCGTGTTGTGAAAATGATGATCTTGTCTTCTGAGTCAGAGTGGCTGTTTTACAGACCCTCTTTACCACTTGGAAAACTTGTGGATTTTCGGCAACTGTTTGTATGCTGATTTTTCGTGCGTACGTGCGTCAGTTAGTCGTCGGTCCCAGAGGAATCTGACCCCAGATTGCAAAAGTCGGCGATACATTGCTTCCATTGAAAAGGAGGTCGAGACTTCCTTTTGATTTCTTTCAGGATCTCTGCGTACATTCCCACGGAAAAGATGTGCACGTTGGACAGCAATGTTTCTTTTTATTTTCGTCTTTGATATTAGAAAGGAATGCAGGCCGCGCCCCGTCGGATGCTGCCTTTGTTGGTCGAGGCAGGAAAGGGGGAGGTTAAGATTTCTTAACTGGAAAAGGTTCACAATCGCTGCTTTCACGTAATCCAAGTATAAGTGTCGTATCTCATATCATCCTTTTGTTTTGTATGTTGATCCCTATAGACCTGGAGCTCCTTGATGAAGTTGTTGCGAGGGATACCGGTCCCAGTGCGGTCCTTGTCCGCAAGGATTCCGGTAGTCAGTTTGTGTCTTTTTGTGAAGCCTAATGTGGAAAGCGTTGCCGAGGACCGTTCTGTTTGCCAAATTTTTGCGTTATGTCGTTTAGAGGTTGGGCTGTATTCTCTGCTTAATATTACGGTGCCTCCAAATAAACTGGAAAGTAGTCTGCTATGAACTGGGCTGGAGCATGAGCGACCGTTGGTTAATATTGGATGTTCCCTCGTTGAGTAGGTGATGTAGTCATACGATAGAAGTTGTTAGCCACCTTTCGATGGTTTGATGACGTGAAATGGAGGCATCGGCTATCACGAATTTCTCATCCCCGGAAGCCATTTTTTTAGCATTGATTCACGAGGGGTGAATCCATCAATAAGAAAACAGAGGAGTGAGCCCTAGGCGCCTGCCCATGAACGGGAAGATTATGCCACAGCCCTGATCCACTTGATTGCACTTTTGTTATCGGCCCAAGTTTAGGAGAACCGGATGGGGGTTCGTCCCTTTGGGTGGATACCTAGCAAGATTACTGGTAAGAGCTCGCTGCGTAGTTGATAATGATAGCCACGAATTCCAGTACATGATACTACTTGCTCCGGTCCTGATTTGACGTATAGTTATCGTCTTCTCTTTTATGTCAGCGGTAAATTCAAGGTGCCCAAATGAAACGTAGTCTCATGCTAAAGCCGCCCCGTTGGTACAGACTGGCGCCACCAAATGAGTTAGCGAAGGCTTCTCCTGGGTACCATATGTGCTATGGGAACTCCCAACAAATTGAGCGAACCTTCCGAAAGCCTGCGAAGAGTGACAGTTCCGGATCTCATCGTTTTCACTATCGGGAATTGATTCGTTGATTGTGGGGCATCTGTGCAGTCATTGTTAGAGAGTAGCTGACAGTATTTCTTCTTATTCATCTGCTCATACCAATCGTCAAATGACTTCTTCCCATTACAACATCGAGTAATTGTTATACTCTCTGCAGCTTTGTTGCAAGTTTCCGTCCTATTTTGTGTCAGTGAAAAAGAGGACGGATGCATAGAGGTGGGACATTAGGTGGTGAAGCCCAGTTGATCAGCTTGACCGAATGCGCCCCGTCTTCCCGAATGATCTTGCTGAAGCTCTGAGACCTGTGGAGGTTTCTCTTGAAGAGAAAGTCGGCTTTTTCTTGATTTAGATCGCGGAGTTCGATGAGGTATTCCCTTGGGATACCAACTGTCAGCTTCCTCGTATTCCAAGAAAGTCCCCAAGAGTATATTTTTTGTAGCTAATGATCGCCTCGATCCATTTGGTCCATAGACAGATGAGTTCGTCTAACAGTCGGATCAGGTGGGCCCAATACATTAAAGATCGCCTCTATTATTTGATGCAATCAGTCTTTTGATGTATCTCTTCGAATGGAGGCGGGTAGAGCATCGTCTACGAAGATTCTTGGATGTGATTGACGATAGCTCTCTTTTTCATCGGATAACCCCCGGATTACGGAGCATTTTGCAGACTTGCAGAGTTTCGCCGGGCTGTGGATGGTCATTGAGGAAAGTAGACCAGTCTAGCATGTCAAGGTACTCCTTGTGGATGCCTTCCAGATCTTTTGTGCTATTATTGAATTCGACGATAGTCATTTTTTCGATACATCTTCTGAAGGGCTCGAAGCTGCCGGCTGATTCCCTTGTGGCCGAAGACCATTGCTGTGGCAAGGTGGTATAAACTCTGAACCTTGAATCCCAATGCTCCTGTAAGGTCTGGATGGACTCTCGTGTATCCGGAACGCTGCTGTCAGGTCGATTCCAGAGGGAATGAGAATGTCCTCGTCCGGAAAGCTTGCGCGCCAGTTAAGGATGTCTACCATAAATTGCTTTGGTACGGTACCATATGTGACCGCAGGTATCCCTTCCGTCGCTGCTACCTGATTCATGACTGTGAGCCATGGAGCCCCGAATGGTATTGTTGAGGCATCCCACACAAGTCGTGCTTTGTCCCTTTTTTAGGTTCATACCCTGGGTGTTATGTCGGCAGTATGGGGACATTGACGCAATCCAGGTCTTGACACGAGAGGATGTGTGAATACTTGTGCTCCTTGTTCATAGTCTTTCTCACTTCAGCCTCGTTGGCAGACACCGGATTTCTGGTTACCTAGTTCGATCTGTTTGAGTTTTGTTTGTTCGGGTTCAATCCAGTCGAAAGCATGAGGTGTACCCTTGTGTTAGGATTCGTTTGACATACCGCTTCGTCTTGGGGGTCGACGTGTCCATGAATATAGTTGATGACGGCATTGGCGTCCCGGTACTCTCCAGTGTATTCTCCTGCAATGTATCTTACAGCAATACCGGGGTGGAGGTCAGCCCAAATCATCAGGGTATGTCACCATATCTACATGCTCTTGGTGGGAATTTCTGGCCTGCTGTTCGTAGTTCAATCGTGGGGATCTCAGGGTGTGATATCTATCCCTTGCAATCTCTTGAAGTCAGTAATCATAGAGTAGAAGTCTCTGTTCACAAGCATGAGAGTGGAAAGGGTGGTCCAGCCAGGCGTTCTCGTTTGTGACGGCTCAAATTTGTGGTAGAAATGCTGCTAGCTTTTTTCATGTTGGACAGGCTCCTTCCGTTCTCATATCCATCCCTTCGTTTATCGATACTTGAGAAGACATGCTTCGTTAGCACGAAGACAACTCCTTCAATCGATGGTTCCACCTCGTAGACATGATGCGTTGATGGTTTCATTGGGTGTCTTTTCAGAATTGTGAGTTTATTTGGAAGAAGTTTATGTGGGTGCTTACCTGGTTTGGAGGTTACGATTGAGGTTTCGGAGTTTGGAGCATGGTTGCGTTGGTAAGAAGACAGTATTGATTCCTTCATCTGTTTCGATTGTCTAGATTGCTTGGCGTCGCCCATAATTTGGTCAACTAGTAAGTCTGCTCTGGTATCACTACTATCTATACCAGCGAATTCTGAACGTGTCATAAAGCCTAATTTATTATCGAAAGCTGCGTCCGCAGCGAGAGCCGCCGACTCCATTTCTGAGAATGGGCGTGCTGTGTCGAGACGGGTAGGTGAGCTATAACTCGATTGCTATGATACTAAAAATGAAAATGGAACAAGTAGGAAAACTAACCCTCGTTTTGCATTGCGAATGGACCATTCGCGTCACCCCTGAGGTGACTGAATTTGCTGTTGAGGGAGATGACATTGCGAGACCTATGCAGCATACCATCGCTGAGCCAACCGATTTTGTTCTTCGAGAGGTGCTCACACAACAAGTCGAACTCCTCTTGGGGTGAGGTGATCGTATCTGAAGATGTGAGCAAAGTGCAACTGCTGCGTCGGCACATCTTCTTTTGGCAGCAGAAGTAGGGGGGATGCAACTCCAGATATTCAAATTTCAAACCTATTTTATTTCATCCATTATTGATCAAAAACCTTCATATATACCCCCATTAGAGATCCCCAAAGTTTGGTGGTGTTATATCATTGTCTTGTGTGGATATCAGCCTCCGCATAGGGGCACTTTTGGGCTTCGTGGGATTGAAATGGCAGGATGAGTCGAGTCAAATATGGCGCCAACTTGTTAGCGAAACGGCGGAATTGGTACTTATCGCCAAACACCATCTACTGTGCTCTTCAAAACATGCCACAATGATGAATACAATGGCTTCGCCCCCTATACGGCAGCAATATACATCATTACATTAAAAGATCTCCGTTATCCCATCCTATATAGTATGAATGGCCATGTTGGGCTTTTCTCTGCAGCATCAACCTCCTCTTATTATTTTTACACTCAAAAACATACATTTTGAGCCACTCGACTTCCGCTCAAATAGCGAATAATCGATATCACCGCCAACATTAAACGTTTAAGCACCAAAACAGTGCACCAATTCCTTTGAATAACCTGTTGGATGAATTTGCGCGACTCTTTTGGTGTGTTTGAAGACAGGCGGGCGAGACAGATCATGTCATCGGTGCTGATCGATGACGACGTGCACACCACAATTTTGGATTATATTCCACAATATCTGAAGCAAATAATCATTCAGTAACACCAAAATAAGCACATCTCGTAGGACGTATATTGCGAACACGTTTGCGCACCATGGTATAGTCGTAGGTTACTGAAGCGCTCTAATATATGCTCATGAGTTATTAAATTTGAGCCATCAAAATTATCGATTTTTCATGTTTTGGGCATATGACGTCCACATTATGAGCTATTCGACCGCAAACGCTGCGTACCATCACCAATGGTAAGCAATAGAAGAGTGCTGTAGGGTTGAATGGGGTTTGTAGCCGTCTTATTATCCTGAAATAGTGATGAATGCCTGCGTGCGTTGAGTCAGATTTGATGTTCTGTGAAGGGGAAGATTGTTCATATCACATTCCATTCTGTTACAAATAGCATATAAAGATAATCTGCTCTAGCTAGACTATATTGGAAGCGAGTTTGCACATTTAAATGGTGTGGATAGTCTCCAATTCTACAAAACCAAAATTAGCGCTGCAAATTTGTTGTGTTTTTTTATTTCGTCAGAGCGGTAGAGCGAGCTTATTGCATGGCTATCGTCATTTAGATCCAACACCAATCGACTGGGATATCCATAGTGATCAATACCATCGACGGGTGCGGTTGTTTGGGGTATGATATGCCCTTGGCTTCCATATTACGCCATAATGATATATTCTGAGCTGAGTTGATGTTTCATATTTTTGCATGATATAATTGATTATTATGACCCCACTTCATTACAACCACCGGAACAAGCTACCACCAGGCGCCAATTACTCATATGAAGTGGTTGTTATGAGGGTGATTGCTGTATGTCTATTATTCATTCCAATAATGCAATTCTCCCTCTGGTTTTTGAGCGGATTCGGCCCATCGTGAGTCGATCGGTATGTCGCCGACGAAGCCATACCGGTCCGTTAGAGCCACTGCCGAGCCACCATGGCATCATCCTAGGTCCCTAGCATCGATGAGTGTGGATATTCTTTGTTTGCATTATGTTGATCCTCTATTAATAGCACCATAGTGGCTTTCATCGTCGATTTTGTCATGAAAATGAGTGTGTTATGCAGCTTATTCTCGGTGGGGTGAGCACTTGCGACCACCAAACTCGCCGGGCGCATACACGGGGGTATGGTCTATGCGCCTATTGAATTTCATAACTCTAGATGCAGTACTAACAAAGATTAAGCTGCAGAACGGGGGTATTTCTAGCTCCGAAATGGCGATGGACAATTTTGGCCATCGTCAAAAATTTCGCTGGCTCGGCGGCAAAAATCAAAAAGCTTGACAAAACTATTTTCCGGAACCGCGACCACTCGTGACTAGAAGATTTTACTAGGGGCTGCACCCCCCCTAGCAGAAGTCAGCACAAAGGTTTCTTCTGTCCTGATTTGGATACCGTCAGATCTTGGGGAAAGACGGAGTAGGATGGCATATCGCCGTCGAAAAGGAAGATCATACCACACTGATCGTCTTTCTTTTCGATGATGACATAGAAGGAGGAAGAAGCCTCGTATTCGTCTGGAACCTACTTGCACGGGACTGCCTCTCTCCCGAAGCGGACACAGGGCGTTTCTCTTTGCTCCTTCAGGCTGGAAGTATCAAGACTTGAGTAGCATCATCTTTGCGGCTGAAGAGTTCGTTGCGGGCAGCATTGTAGAATTCGGGACAGTGTTCATTTGGGGATAATGCTTTCTGGGCAAACTTTGCCTGCTCGATTGCAATCTTGACAGCGGGTCGCATATTGGACAATTTGTCCTAGCATCTCGGTGTGATGCGCATGCATTGGGCAGCAAGGATGGTGTTGTCATGTTGAGCCTGCAGTGCAATCAATCAATGCGAAATCTTCCGACAGTTCTGCAAAGGAGGCCAAGATGTTTTGGAGGCTGGTGCAAAGCATGCAGGAAAGCCATTCCATCTTATGACTGTATTGCTTGAGATACGATTTGGTCTTGAGGATGGCGTCCCTAATATGAGCGAAGAGCTGAAGGACGACTGGCCCTTTATCCCCCATGCCGCTAGGTTGAACTCCAAACTCTTGAGTGTTTGGAAGTTGATGCAGGTAGTAATGACGTCCTCTGAGGATTCAATACCAAACAGCATTGCCATCACGTTTGCTAGGGAGCGCTTATCTTCCGGTACATCACCTTCGATCTCGCTTTGACGAACTTTCTTCTGGGCCTGAATGGCATTGATCTTTTCACGCGAAGGTCGATTGAGGGCCAAAAGAACGAATCTCCAGTTGGTGGGAGCTTTTGGTAGACGTGGTCACTAAAGATCCAAGTCGATCCTTTGAGAAATTCGTGTTGAGGAGCTTGGTGGCTAGTGGATCATCAGGGTGTGCAAGTTCATTGGGTCACCACTCGCTTTAGCAGCAATGCCTGAGTTCAGCATAGAGGAGAAGGCAGACACTCTTTGGCTCGCTGGCAGTGCTAGCAGTGCTTGGAAGCAGTTCGACAGGGTTGGTAGGGTTGGTGCTGAGACTGAGTTGTTCGTGAAGTCCACCTTAGCCCCGATATTGAACAAAGATCTCTTGGCCTGGTTGGCCGCGTCCGCAGCAGCAGCCTTATCGGTGTCGCCTTGATGGACAACAATCACCCTCTGTTGTTGTTGGGGCACAACCAAATGTGCAGGAGGGGGGTGGAAGATGAGCCGGGACCGGTGTAGCTGGGAGCTTGAAAAATGCTGTTTCAGGGTTGATACATCTTGCGGGAGTGTACTGGAGTGGGATGAAGACGGCCCGAGGTGTGGGTGAGGACTGTTTTGGTCTAATATCGAAGGAGTAATGAAATCACCTTCAGTCCCATCACTGAGGATTATTTCACCAACCTACCCTCAGATCTTCTGCCTCTTTTTCCGACATATTCATGGCGAGAGAAACAAAGCATTCATCAGTGCACCAGCCACGGAACCCAAGCGGCTGCGTGTATTGTTGACTTTGCTTTGGTCCAGTTCTCCCACGGGGGGTTTGGATACCGTGGGGAAGAGCCAGGAAATTTGGGAAGCCACCCAATTTGAGGTTTCGTCCACTAAAGTCTGTGTCTCTCAAGTGCTCCCTAGTGAGATTTGCATTTGTGGAGAAGCCATCGTGAAGGGCCCCCTCAGACATGATCAGGAAGAAGCCGAAGCTTTCCGGATCAATCTTCATGAAAACTTGGAGTTCTCATATCGTCATTCGCATTGCCGTAGATCATGTTTGGGAAGCCATGGTCATCAGTGCCAATGTGGGGGAGCGTGGATAGTCTCAAGATCGCCGTAAGTATTCAGGAACGTAATGGAAGCGATCTCATTGCGCCCGATAGCGTCGATGATTTGAGTCTTCGAATAGTTGAAGTTGGAGGCCAGTTCGGCATTCCAGCGGGGAGGAGTTTGTTTGGAGTTGATGTAACTATGGTTTGACATTTTCCTGGATAGGAGAGTAAGGAAAGGGAGATGGATAGTGATTTTGTGAGATATTTTGCACAGAGGCGATTTTTGTTGGACATTGCACTAAGGCGAGTTTGGACGTCTGCGCTAAGGCAAAAACATTTTAGACATTGCAATAAGGCGATTTGCTCGACGTTTGCACTGAGGCGATTTTTGTTGGACATTGCACTGAGGCGATTTGTTTGACAATTTTTGGTTGGACATTGCACTGAGGCGATTTGTGTTTGACATTTGCACTAAGGCGACTTTGGTTTGACGTTGCACTAAGGCGATTGTCGACGTTTGCACTGAGGCGATTTTTGTTTGACGTTTGCACTAAGGCGGATGTCTGACGTTTGCACTGAGGCGATTTTTGTTTGACGTTGTGTCCTTACGGAGGCCATGATTAGGCGTGCAGACTGTAGCACAGATGGGCCGAAGGTGCGTATTTTGAAAATTTGTTTTTGCTTCGGTCAAGGGTGATCCCGGGACTCTCAGAGGAGGGGGGAAATCATGCCCAAGAATTATTACAATGATAATTAATCGGTTACTTACGAAAAAAGAAAAGTGGCGTACGATGATTCGGAAGCTATTCTCTCGATCAATGCATTCGATTGTATTGGTCGACAGTGAGAATAGAAGGATGAGATTGTGTGGATCGATGAGAAATCGAAAGATTTCGAAAGTCAGATCCCGCCATTTTCTGAATTCTCACCAAATTCGTAGATTCGCTAATATTGAAACTACGAAAATCCTGTAGCTATAGTAGGTTCTAGGTGCTACGCCTGGAGTAGGTCCGAGGTAGAGGGTGGTAGGCTGTGTTAACGAGGTCTATCGGTCGAAAAAACGTTGTAAACCAGAGTTTTTTCCGCCGACTGGTCATTTGGTTCGATTGGGTTCGCGCTTATTTACAATCGGGTCTGGGGTTGGGGGCCTTTTTGATATGAGGGGGGGGGAATGGGGGCGCCCCAAACAGATCGGGGAGTTTTTAATAAAGGGGCGAGAAATCCCCGCCTATCACAAAATCACAAGGGCTCTGTGGTGTCCCATATAGTGCGCACTCCCATTCAAAAAAAAATCTGCCTTAGTGTTTTCCTAAAAATCTCTCCTCTCGTCTCTCTCTACATAGAGAGATAACCGGTGCGCGTATGTATGGTACCTACTTTATGTTGACAGAAGTCTATCTTGCTTGGTAGGACATTTACTCAACCATGCTATGCTCTTCTCGACAAAAGTAAGTTCAAGTAAGTATTGTACAATCTAGATAAATAGATAGATTATTTCCACGGGTTAGCTACATACTACTAAGTAGGCAACAATGGCTGTATCTGCTGTAATAGGCCGCGACCCGCCTGACCCATGCATCAGGATCATCAACAGGACCAATAAAATATCTACTCAGGAGGGCAACATGGGAAAATTCATTTATCGCACCAACACTGGGCGTTCTGGAAACCCATCTGATTATCAACTTAATCTCGAACACCTATAACAATATGCATCACGATATTGCGCTGGATGATGGTCGTAATCTATTATTTACTGCAACTAATTGCATATACAAACTATTCACTCCTTTCCATGTTATCACACGACAAACTATTCACTCCTTTCAATGTTATCTTCACATTTTGCTTCGTGCTATTCCTTCGTGCGTGACAGCCAGAATCATCTGACGATGCTTTTTACACGGCACCCCAGTACACCTACACAACAACATGAACCGCCTCTCTTTTTCTAATAGCAGTAGTTCGATCCGTATTGATTTATAGTTTTGGGTTTGTAGAGGTCGCACGGTATACCTAATGCCTCTACCAGGGGCGAAACAAAATCGATCTAATCGTATATGTGCCCTGATGAAGACCATGGTTTGGTCTCAAACTACACTATTTGAGCTTGACAGTGCTCAAGCAAAGCGTGCAGGTTGAGCAGCACTGACTCGGCTGGCCATAGCTTTGATACGTCAACGCCTGCACGAAAGCAAAGAGCGATAACGTCATTTTGAAGCAACTGCACTCCAATAGAGAATCTTTCCTCTGCAGAATGAAAGTCTTCACGATTTGAAAACAATTGGTTTTGGCTGTTGCTAGATGATGCACCTGTTTCATTGACTGATGATAGAATCTTTCCTTCGTTGTTTCCTCCATCATCATTTAATCGAGGCGGATTCAAAATATATTCAGTGGCACCTAGTTGGTAGCTTTCAGCTAATACTGCAAATGATGCATGATTAATTCGCTTGGTAACAATAGAAGGAGACGTAGAAATAAGTTGCGAAGACTTCCCCTGCTCAGATGATGTCGCAACATGTTGTGTGTTCGTCATAGCACGTGAAGTAGCTGAAGCTGTTAATGCCATCGCTTTCCTAGCAGAAGTCCCTACGAATGACATCAAAGACGTCTTCGATAAGCGAGTAGTATTTGGTGATGGCAACTTTGCATGAATGACTTTTGATTGCGAGCCAGAAGCACCACTTCCTCTCTGGTTTTTCCTAGGGGAAGATGAAGAGCCCTCTTGGCAACATGCATTGCACAGCGAACTCTGAGCATCATCACCAAACCCATCATCAATATCAATATCAATATTATCAAAACTTATTGTATCAATCACATCGCCCCCAAAATTATACACTGATCCACACTTGGAGCACTCCTTTGCACAAACAAGGATGGGATGCGGCAACACAACACCCAGACATCTGGAGACCAGATTTGTCAAAGTTGCAACTAATCGTAGGCTTGATGCCAACACTCCCTGCGGAAGAACTCCATATAGCGCTGGACCAGCGTGAGGGAGTGGCAGGCCACCAATCTTTCCAACTCCTGTTGCATTATCCTTATTCATTTTGCCTTTGTTTCCATTGGCATACTCCTCACCAACATCTATCCGATGCATATCAAAAACACGCAACGCAAATTGAAATCTAAGCGATTGGATCTGATGTCTACCATGATCCAATGCGTCCCTGAGTCTACAATCCCCAACGGAATCGTTGCCGTATAATTTCTTCTCATCCGGAGAATTTATAATATTATCTTCAGCTTGAAACACTAGACAGTGCTTCATACTGCTCAGCCGCTCTTGAGCTACGAGCACTTTCTGTGATTGTATCTCCAAGTTTGATTGTCTTTCGTCGTTTTCCATTGTCTGTGCCGTGACGTTCACAGCCAAATCATTACTTAGACTTCGCAGGATATCTAGACGTTCTTTCAAATGCGTAACTTGTTGATTAATCTGATTTGGATCAGGCAATGGGCGTCGCTTCGATTTACCGAGAGAAACCCCATCAATATCATTTTGAAGATTGTGTTTATCATCGCCTCCGTCATCAATTTCATCAGCATGGAGAAGTCGCGTCTCTAGAAGGCGCAGTTGGCATTCTCTCTTCTTTTGTAGATGCCGTTGTTTTGCAGCTGAATATCGTGCTATTTTGGAGGATAAGTTGCGAGCTGCACAAACACGGCATGAAAGATGATTGCCATGAGATGATCCGCAGTAACAGGTGGCCGGCGATGATGTTGCCATGTTCGTTGGTTGTAGATATTGTTCGGTTGATTATGATGTCGCTGTCGACTTCTGTTGCTTATTGCTTTGTTGCTTGCTCGATGCTCGATGTAGATGTAATGTTATTTGTAACCACCACGTAACACACATCTGTAACACTGCTCACTGCCCAGGCGCAGCCCCAGCCAGCAGCCAGCAGCCAGCAGCCAGCGATGCTAAAGATAGTCAAACTGCGCCTAAAGCCAAACACCATGGGACCCGAAGAAGACCTCCCCACGCTAATATCTCAGAAGGATCACCTCAACGTCCTTCGTTACGTCCGAGCTCATCAACTACGTGAACCCAATCTCGTGGTAAATCACGGTAAAATATTACTCCAATCAAAATCACTTGGTGATGCCGAACGACTTGCATCCCTCGAACAAATTTGCATTGCTGCCTGCGACATTGGGGACCTCGATCTGGCCGAATCATGTCTGGATTCTATTGTGAATCCAACCAGCAATAATAAATCACTCATTGTGACGAAACAGTCATCGCGGTATAGAAAGTTGCTGGCGTTATGTTTGGAGGCGGCTGGGAATTATGAATCTGCTGGTGCGGTTTATGATATATTACTGCAGGACAATCCATCCAATGCATACGCTGCCAAGAGGAAATATTGCATTCTAGCAGCACAACCTGGTAAGGAAACAGATGCAATGAAGGCCCTTGATGAGTACTTATCCAAACACCCCGGAGATTTAGCTGCATGGAATCAAATGGCCGAGATGTGTCTTTCTGTGTCCGACTTTAAGGGAGCTGCTTATTGCTATGAGGAGTTGGTTTTGGGTTGCCCATTAGATTCTAATATTCACACCAAATTGGGCGAGGTGTATTGTACAGCGGGAGGGGTGGAGAATGCCAAGTTGGCAAGGAAGCATCTGGCACAAGCGGTACAACTGGACCCGCATAATCTGCGTGCCTGGTATGGACTAGTAGCTGCAGCGGAAGGGTATTTAGAAGAAGTGGAGAAGATATCAAAGAACAAACGCGAAGCCGAAGATGAGGGAGTGGAGGTGGCAAAAGAGTTGATCAAGTTTGGTGGGGAAAAGTTGGTTGGGATTTACAAAGGAACGAAACTGGCTAAGGTTGTCAATGCAGTCCTGAAAGAGTCATCAGAATCGTTGTAACTTGTGACAAAACGGGACAAGTAATAATCTGTCTACAGTGTATAGGAAGATAGTTTATCTACTGCTTATTCAACACACATACAAAAAAGTAGACCTTGCATTAAAGGGTAAGATCAGTGATTCTAACCAATTGTCTCTTAACCCATTGGAAGAAGCGTTGTCAATTCGTAGACACAGTAGAGAAAAATATGTTACTGTTACAAAAACAGCCGCAAGAGCAATCACTGGACTTAAAATCTCTAGAACATTAGTATGACGCGATGACAAAAGGATAAGAAATGGTGCTTAATTTAGATGTGACGGCCATCTCAATTGAACCTCATCAGGTTGCTGTAGCAACGCTGATAAACATTAAAAAAGCTTGAGTAGTGGCACATATGCTTCTATACTATCGTAACCGACTTTAGTGAGCCACTAGAAGCTGTTGATTGTCACGGTTATAGCGTTGGGTACGATATGGTGCTAGAGTGTTGCTCGAGGCTCGAGGCAATCCCAAATTGGACCTCATCAGGTCACCAACGCTGATATACATAAAAAGAGCTTGAGTAGTGGCCTATATGCTTCTATACTATCGTAACCGACTTTAATGAGCCACTAGAAGCTGTTGATTGTCACGGTTATAGCGTTGGATACGATATGGTGCTAGAGTGTTGCTCGAGGCTCGAGGCAATCCCAAATTGGACCTCATCAGGTCACCAACGCTGATATACATAAAAAGAGCTTGAGTAGTGGCCTATATGCTTCTATACTATCGTAACTGACTATAATGGAGCCACTAGAAGCTGTTGATTGTCACGGTTATAAATATTATGCTCAACGCAACACTATCGCTATCGTCTGACAGCTTCGTGCGGGTTTTTGATTTTGGATCACATTCGCGGTTCCCTGCTAATAAGACCTCAAGAGAAGGGAGAGTTTAAATGATAGGATACATAGTATTTTTTTTTCATCCAATGTCTTGGCAAGGTCGACCAGCACTCTACGCCTCCTCTTGCTTTAAATGATAGGATACATAGTATTTTTTTTTTCATCCAATGTCTTGGCAAGGTCGACCAGCACTCTACGCCTCCTCTTGCTTCTCTTCCTCATTTATACTTCCCAACTTGGCTTCGACATCTGGTTCATTGCTAATTTCTTTATTTGAATCCGCAGGGGCCATGACACCAGTCTCCTCCGACCTGGACTTCTCTCTAAAGAAGAAGCTACCTTCGCGAAAGAAGAAACTACCGAGGAAGCTTTGACGACCTTGTCCTCTCATTGTCGATCTCATAGCGCGTGCTCCCAACCTGTGGTCATATTCATCTTCTGTAAAAATAGCCTGCCAATGAGACATCTCGGGATTTTTCTCTCGATTACGAAGATACCTAGGCCTCATATAAATTATGGCATTACCGAAGCCTTGAAGGGGACTAAACAGGTAAGAAAGGGATGTTAAGGCAAATGGAACATCGCTTCCACTCATTCTTATAATCACAACGACTGTACTGAAGACATAAGTCATAAAGAAATTGACCAAATACCAGAAAGCTTGCCTGGCCATTCTCCTCGATCGTGTTCGCCCGCTCCCATCTTGACCTGCTTCTCTCTGCGCAAACCACAAGAATCCAACTGGAGCTTCATCAGCACTGTCATTCTGTGCATCCTTGCTCACTGTAATATATACGGAGAACATTGAAACAAGAGCAACAGCAAATGATGTCCAGAGCGGAACGTATAGAGCAATCGAACTGAAGAGATCATAATAATGTTCAGCAGGAATACAATCTGTTCCAGAGCATCCTGAGGGAGCTTTACTCGCAAAGCAGGCCCCATTAATGCCAGGATTGATCATACCTGCTGACAAGGGGAGAATGGCACTAACAAGTCCCCAGACGATGGGAAATACAAGTAAGAGCGGTTGGAGACGGCGCATTTGGACCTCGCTCCATTTGTACCGAATTGTAAACAAGTAGTACAGACACATAGCTGCGTTGAACATAGCCTGAGGAACTGCAGTCAACAGACCTAAAAATGCATTTGCAGTGCACCACCCAGAGGCAGGTGCTGGCCAACTCCCGACGAACCATACTGCCGAATAAAGGAAGTCTGTGCAGCTTAGAATTAACATTTGACGGTGGTAGACCATTTCACGTTTCTTAGTGTTTTTGAGCACTTGATAGATGATGAACGACGAACCGAAGATGGATAGAGCCGCAGACACACGGGGTAGGATGTCCAAAATTCGCAGTTGTTGATCGGTAAAACCCATTGCCATTGTGTATGATGTACTTCTGCAGCAGTGAGTGATGGATTGGACAATTTCAATACCAAATGAGTGCTGTCCAAGCTTCGCTTTTGATCCATAAGCAAGTATGTAGTGGTGGATGGAGGTGAGTTGGGCGGGGGTGCGCGCGGTGGACGGCTGGAAAATCAGCAGCGGGCGTAGGTCCGTGGTGGTCTTCTCTTCCTCCGAACGATATTTTTTTGTAATTGGGAGTGACAAGACGTTGGGATTTTCCGTCCAACATTGGAACTTGGAACTTGGGCGTCTCAGATGACCTCATCAGGTCACCTACGACGTTGTAGCGACGCCGATACGTCCAACAAATACTTGAGCCGTGTAAAGGATGCTTCTATACTATCATGGCCAACTATTATGGGTTACTACAAGCTGTTGATTGCCATATACATTCACAGCGTGAGATACGATACCATATGGTGCTAGAGTAGCGCTGACTGCTGTCCCAAATTGGGCCTCATCAGGTCACCTACGACGTTGTAGCGACGCCGATACGTCCAACAAATACTTGAGCCGTGTAAAGGATGCTTCTATACTATCATGGCCAACTATTATGGGTCACTACAAGCTGTTGATTGCCATATTCACAGCGTGAGATACCATATGGTGCTAGAGTAGCGCTGACTGCTGTCCCAAATTGGGCCTCATCAGGTCACCTACGACGTTGTAGCGACGCCGATACGTCCAACAAATACTTGAGCCGTGTAAAAGATGCTTCTATTCTATCATGGACAACTATTATCGATCACTACAAGCTGTTGATTGCCATATTCACAGCGTGAGATACCATATGGTGCTAGAGTAGCGCTGACTGCTGTCCCAAATTGGGCCTCATCAGGTCCCCTACGACGTTGTAGCGACGCCGATACGTCCAACAAATACTTGAGCCGTGTAAAGGATGCTTCTATACTATCATGGCCAACTATTATGGGTTACTACAAGCTGTTGATTGCCATATACATTCACAGCGTGAGATACGATACCATATGGTGCTAGAGTAGCGCTGACTGCTGTCCCAAATTGGGCCTCATCAGGTCACCTACGACGTTGTAGCGACGCCGATACGTCCAACAAATACTTGAGCCGTGTAAAGGATGCTTCTATACTATCATGGCCAACTATTATGGATCACTACAAGCTGTTGATTGCCATATTCACAGCGTGAGATACCATATGGTGCTAGAGTAGCGCTGACTGCTGTCCCAAATTGGGCCTCATCAGGTCCCCTACGACGTTGTAGCGACGCCGATACGTCCAACAAATACTTGAGCCGTGTAAAGGATGCTTCTATACTATCATGGCCAACTATTATGGGTTACTACAAGCTGTTGATTGCCATATACATTCACAGCGTGAGATACGATACCATATGGTGCTAGAGTAGCGCTGACTGCTGTCCCAAATTGGGCCTCATCAGGTCACCTACGACGTTGTAGCGACGCCGATACGTCCAACAAATACTTGAGCCGTGTAAAAGATGCTTCTATACTATCATGGCCAACTATTATCGATCACTACAAGCTGTTGATTGCCATATTCACAGCGTGAGATACGATACCATATGGTGCTAGAGTAGCGCTGACTGCTGTCCCAAATTGGGCCTCATCAGGTCACCTACGACGTTGTAGCGACGCCGATACGTCCAACAAATACTTGAGCCGTGTAAAGGATGCTTCTATACTATCATGGCCAACTATTATGGGTCACTACAAGCTGTTGATTGCCATATTCACAGCGTGAGATACGATACCATATGGTGCTAGAGTAGCGCTGACTGCTGTCCCAAATTGGGCCTCATCAGGTCACCTACGACGTTGTAGCGACGCCGATACGTCCAACAAATACTTGAGCCGTGTAAAGGATGCTTCTATTCTATCATGGACAACTATTATCGATCACTACAAGCTGTTGATTGCCATATTCACAGCGTGAGATACCATATGGTGCTAGAGTAGCGCTGACTGCTGTCCCAAATTGGGCCTCATCAGGTCCCCTACGACGTTGTAGCGACGCCGATACGTCCAACAAATACTTGAGCCGTGTAAAGGATGCTTCTATACTATCATGGCCAACTATTATGGGTCACTACAAGCTGTTGATTGCCATATTCACAGCGTGAGATACGATACCATATGGTGCTAGAGTAGCGCTGACTGCTGTCCCAAATTGGGCCTCATCAGGTCACCTACGACGTTGTAGCGACGCCGATACGTCCAACAAATACTTGAGCCGTGTAAAGGATGCTTCTATTCTATCATGGCCAACTATTATGGGTCACTACAAGCTGTTGATTGCCATATTCACAGCGTGAGATACGATACCATATGGTGCTAGAGTAGCGCTGACTGCTGCCCCAAATTGGGCCTCATCAGGTCACCTACGACGTTGTAGCGACGCTGCTACGTCCAACAAATACTTGAGCCGTGTAAAGGATGCTTCTATACTATCATGGCCAACTATTATGGATCACTACAAGCTGTTGATTGCCATATTCACAGCGTGAGATACCATATGGTGCTAGAGTAGCGCTGACTGCTGTCCCAAATTGGGCCTCATCAGGTCACCTACGACGTTGTAGCGACGCCGATACGTCCAACAAATACTTGAGCCGTGTAAAGGATGCTTCTATACTATCATGGCCAACTATTATGGATCACTACAAGCTGTTGATTGCCATATTCACAGCGTGAGATACGATACCATATGGTGCTAGAGTAGCGCTGACTGCTGTCCCAAATTGGGCCTCATCAGGTCACCTACGACGTTGTAGCGACGCCGATACGTCCAACAAATACTTGAGCCGTGTAAAGGATGCTTCTATACTATCATGGCCAACTATTATGGGTTACTACAAGCTGTTGATTGCCATATACATTCACAGCGTGAGATACGATACCATATGGTGCTAGAGTAGCGCTGACTGCTGTCCCAAATTGGGCCTCATCAGGTCACCTACGACGTTGTAGCGACGCCGATACGTCCAACAAATAATTGAGCCGTGTAAAGGATGCTTCTATACTATCATGGCCAACTATTATGGGTCACTACAAGCTGTTGATTGCCATATTCACAGCGTGAGATACGATACCATATGGTGCTAGAGTAGCGCTGACTGCTGTCCCAAATTGGGCCTCATCAGGTCACCTACGACGTTGTAGCGACGCCGATACGTCCAACAAATACTTGAGCCGTGTAAAGGATGCTTCTATACTATCATGGACAACTATTATGGGTCACTACAAGCTGTTGATTGCCATATTCACAGCGTGAGATACGATATGGCCGTCAACATTGGAACTTGGAACTTGGGCGTCTCAGATGACCTCATCAGGTCACCTACGACGTTGTAGCGACGCCGATACGTCCAACAAATACTTGAGCCGTGTAAAGGATGCTTCTATACTATCATGGCCAACTATTATGGATCACTACAAGCTGTTGACTGCCATATTCACAGCGTGAGATACGATACCATATGGTGCTAGAGTAGCGCTGACTGCTGTCCCAAATTGGGCCTCATCAGGTCACCTACGACGTTGTAGCGACGCCGATACGTCCAACAAATACTTGAGCCGTGTAAAGGATGCTTCTATACTATCATGGCCAACTATTATGGGTCACTACAAGCTGTTGATTGCCATATTAACAGCGTGAGATACCATATGGTGCTAGAGTAGCGCTGACTGCTGTCCCAAATTGGGCCTCATCAGGTCCCCTACGACGTTGTAGCGACGCCGATACGTCCAACAAATACTTGAGCCGTGTAAAGGATGCTTCTATACTATCATGGCCAACTATTATGGGTCACTACAAGCTGTTGATTGCCATATTCACAGCGTGAGATACGATACCATATGGTGCTAGAGTAGCGCTGACTGCTGTCCCAAATTGGGCCTCATCAGGTCACCTACGACGTTGTAGCGACGCCGATACGTCCAACAAATACTTGAGCCGTGTAAAGGATGCTTCTATACTATCATGGACAACTATTATGGGTCACTACAAGCTGTTGATTGCCATATTCACAGCGTGAGATACGATATGGCCGTCAACATTGGAACTTGGAACTTGGGCGTCTCAGATGACCTCATCAGGTCACCTACGACGTTGTAGCGACGCCGATACGTCCAACAAATACTTGAGCCGTGTAAAAGATGCTTCTATACTATCATGGCCAACTATTATGGATCACTACAAGCTGTTGACTGCCATATTCACAGCGTGAGATACGATACCATATGGTGCTAGAGTAGCGCTGACTGCTGTCCCAAATTGGGCCTCATCAGGTCACCTACGACGTTGTAGCGACGCCGATACGTCCAACAAATACTTGAGCCGTGTAAAGGATGCTTCTATACTATCATGGCCAACTATTATGGATCACTACAAGCTGTTGACTGCCATATTCACAGCGTGAGATACGATACCATATGGTGCTAGAGTAGCGCTGACTGCTGTCCCAAATTGGGCCTCATCAGGTCCCCTACGACGTTGTAGCGACGCCGATACGTCCAACAAATACTTGAGCCGTGTAAAGGATGCTTCTATACTATCATGGCCAACTATTATGGGTCACTACAAGCTGTTGATTGCCATATTCACAGCGTGAGATACGATACCATATGGTGCTAGAGTAGCGCTGACTGCTGTCCCAAATTGGGCCTCATCAGGTCACCTACGACGTTGTAGCGACGCCGATACGTCCAACAAATACTTGAGCCGTGTAAAGGATGCTTCTATACTATCATGGCCAACTATTATGGGTCACTACAAGCTGTTGATTGCCATATTAACAGCGTGAGATACGATATGGCCGTCAACATTGGAACTTGGAACTTGGGCGTCGCAGATGACCTCATCAGGTCACCTACGACGTTGTAGCGACGCCGATACGTCCAACAAATACTTGAGCCGTGTAAAAGATGCTTTTTTTCTATCATGGACAACTATTATGGGTTACTACAAGCTGTTGACTGCCATATTCACAGCGTGAGATACGATACCATATGGTGCTAGAGTAGCGCTGACTGCTGTCCCAAATTGGGCCTCATCAGGTCACCTACGACGTTGTAGCGACGCCGATACGTCCAACAAATACTTGAGCCGTGTAAAGGATGCTTCTATTCTATCATGGACAACTATTATGGGTCACTACAAGCTGTTGATTGCCAATTCACAGCGTGAGATACGATATGGCCGTCAACATTGGAACTTGGAACTTGGGCGTCGCAGATGACCTCATCAGGTCACCTACGACGTTGTAGCGACGCCGATACGTCCAACAAATACTTGAGCCGTGTAAAGGATGCTTCTATACTATCATGGCCAACTATTATGGGTCACTACAAGCTGTTGATTGCCATATTCACAGCGTGAGATACGATATGGCCGTCAACATTGGAACTTGGAACTTGGGCGTCGCAGATGACCTCATCAGGTCACCTACGACGTTGTAGCGACGCCGATACGTCCAACAAATACTTGAGCCGTGTAAAAGATGCTTCTATACTATCATGGCCAACTATTATGGGTTCACTACAAGCTGTTGATTGCCAATCATTCACAGCGTGAGATACGATACCATATGGTGCTAGAGTAGCGCTGACTGCTGTCCCAAATTGGGCCTCATCAGGTCACCTACGACGTTGTAGCGACGCCGATACGTCCAACAAATACTTGAGCCGTGTAAAAGATGCTTCTATTCTATCATGGACAACTATTATGGGTTACTACAAGCTGTTGATTGCCATATTCACAGCGTGAGATACCATATGGTGCTAGAGTAGCGCTGACTGCTGTCCCAAATTGGGCCTCATCAGGTCACCTACGACGTTGTAGCGACGCCGATACGTCCAACAAATACTTGAGCCGTGTAAAGGATGCTTCTATACTATCATGGCCAACTATTATGGGTCACTACAAGCTGTTGATTGCCATATACATTCACAGCGTGAGATACGATATGACCGTCAACATTGGAACTTGGAACTTGGGCGTCGCAGATGACCTCATCAGGTCACCTACGACGTTGTAGCGACGCCGATACGTCCAACAAATACTTGAGCCGTGTAAAGGATGCTTCTATACTATCATGGCCAACTATTATGGGTTACTACAAGCTGTTGATTGCCATATACATTCACAGCGTGAGATACCATATGGTGCTAGAGTAGCGCTGACTGCTGTCCCAAATTGGGCCTCATCAGGTCACCTACGACGTTGTAGCGACGCCGATACGTCCAACAAATACTTGAGCCGTGTAAAGGATGCTTCTATACTATCATGGCCAACTATTATGGGTCACTACAAGCTGTTGATTGCCATATACATTCACAGCGTGAGATACGATATGGCCGTCAACATTGGAACTTGGAACTTGGGCGTCGCAGATGACCTCATCAGGTCACCTACGACGTTGTAGCGACGCCGATACGTCCAACAAATACTTGAGCCGTGTAAAGAATGCTTCTATACTATCATGGCCAACTATTATGGGTTACTACAAGCTGTTGATTGCCATATACATTCACAGCGTGAGATACGATACCATATGGTGCTAGAGTAGCGCTGACTGCTGTCCCAAATTGGGCCTCATCAGGTCACCTACGACGTTGTAGCGACGCCGATACGTCCAACAAATACTTGAGCCGTGTAAAAGATGCTTCTATACTATCATGGACAACTATTATGGGTTACTACAAGCTGTTGACTGCCATATTCACAGCGTGAGATACTATATGGTGCTAGAGTAGCGCTGACTGCTGTCCCAAATTGGGCCTCATCAGGTCACCTACGACGTTGTAGCGACGCCGATACGTCCAACAAATACTTGAGCCGTGTAAAGGATGCTTCTATACTATCATGGCCAACTATTATGGGTCACTACAAGCTGTTGATTGCCAATTCACAGCGTGAGATACGATATGGCCGTTAACATTGGAACTTGGAACTTTGGCGTCGCAGATGACCTCATCAGGTCACCTACGACGTTGTAGCGACGCCGATACGTCCAACAAATACTTGAGCCGTGTAAAGGATGCTTCTATACTATCATGGCCAACTATTATGGGTTACTACAAGCTGTTGATTGCCATATTCACAGCGTGAGATACCATATGGTGCTAGAGTAGCGCTGACTGCTGTCCCAAATTGGGCCTCATCAGGTCACCTACGACGTTGTAGCGACGCCGTTATAACCAAAAAGATTTTGAGGAGTGAAATATATCCGTCTATTCTATCATTTTTCACCGTAACCAACAATATTGGGCCACTCGAAGCTGTTGGTTGCTATACTCACAGCGTGAGATACATTTGGTGCTAACGTAGTGCTCGGGATTGGGCCTTGTCTCTTCCTCTGTCTTCTTTTCGGGATGAGGTCGGGACAATTTCACCTCTCTGGGGAAGCAGCCATTAATCGGGACTGCTTACCAGGGAGGTGCATTTAATCGGGACCCTTCGGGACGGTTCGGGACGAGGGCGTGCGTCCCAGGCTCCATCCTGCCTCCCGGAAAACTTATATATGCATGCACGCAGTGTTCACATTGTCCACTGCAACACTCCGACCTGATACAGTTGATGGCACATTATTGACACAGATGTATGTGTGACACTTTCGCGTAAATGACACTTTTGGCGAGAGGACGCGAAAGTGAGGAGTTGAGGAGGTTTTGAGGAGGCGTGAGGAGGTTTTGAGGAGGCGTGAGGAGGTTTTGAGGAGGCGTGAGGAGGCAGTGAGGAGGGGTGAGGAGGCAGTGAGGAGGTGTGAGGAGGTAGTGAGGAGGCATGAGGAGGTCGCGAGGAGTCAGACGTCGTGTAATATTCCGTAACATAATAATTCCATCTATAAAACATTGATATGTACTTCGAAAACAAAGCGGCGGCAGAGCACGAATTTCCTTGATACGAACGTAAATTTCGCCATAAAGCCTTCAATGCAAAGGAAACGGTGGATGGCCATTCTCATAATCATATTGAATCAATACTGCGCAGGCATGAACCACTGTCTGGTGAAGCTCCATTGTTTTCTCCGCAGTCCTTTGATTGTGCCTGAATCGATGACCAAGGATGTTGAAAGTTCCCTTCAACCGCCCATTGAAAGATTCTTGTCGGGCCTTGGCACGGCCCATGTAATCCTTCATTTCTTTTGACATCTCGTCTTGTTACCATCATAATCTTCGTTGGCTCTCCTTTGTATCCACTGTCTGTGATGATTAAGCTTCCATCAGGTATTTGCCAGTATCATCTTCTTCTGCTGGCTTTCGCCCCATTCTTCTCCTTCTTCATTTGTCTGTTTCTTCTTCTTCTTCTTGGTGTTGATGTTGGCGCTCCGCTGTTGACTATCGGCCATAACTGCAACTGGAGAACAACTTTCATCCGATTCTTCATGAGATTCTTCATCCTCATTGTCTTCTTCTCCTCTCCTAAAGTTCCATCTTTTGCTATCATCATGAAGACGCACTGAACTATCTATTTGGATTGTCACTTCTTTACGGCCTTTCGCAGCATTCTTGTGCTCATGACGTGGAATTCTGCCCATGAGGAGGTAGTGAAGAGGTAGTGAGGAGGCGTGAGGAGAGGTAGTGAGGAGGCGTGGAGGAGGTTTTGAGGAGGCGATGAGGAGGTTGCCACGAAATCAGCGAGGACGGATTCTCATAAACGCGAAAATGAGTTTCGCCGATGTGACAAAGTCATGGTGTGTAATATTTTTATATAACGCTATGGTGTGACACAGGAGTGTTAAGGAGTGACTTCGGTTTGCGATTTTTTGCACGCCCTAAAATCTGAGGCGCAGATTCAGCGGGGAACGGGGTTCCCACGCCAATCTGAAACCGCCTTAGCCCCCGTTTTGTTAGCACTTTCACACGAGCCTCACTTTGAACACAATAACCATGGCGACGGCGGTGGCGATGGCATGGAGCGGAACACGTGGTTGGAACCACCATAAACCGGCGTCGGGCGCCCAGTGGACCCATCCGACCCCATGATGTGAAGGATTTTCTCTCTCGGGGCTCTGACCTTATTCTTGGTTTCCTACTACAAATGTGACCGTTATAATATAAAAAGCGGACAATACATCGGCCCCCTCACACAACATATGTCCTTTGGGACTATGAACACCCATCCACAATGCGACAAACCGACATTATTAATATACGACTGATGGTTAGATTCGTCCAGAGTAGCCGGTTAGCGAATACGGCAATTGGCTATGAATGAACCCGGGAGAAAGTGAATAATTCTGCATCAATAACTGCACAATAAATAGAGGGTTCAATGATAGATCTAACAACATCTAATGAGGATTTGGTGAAGAGAATTTGATAGGACAGGGATGAGACAGACTTAGGACCAATGGGAGTTGTGATATACATCATCAAGTTGCTGCCTAATAGAAGTACAAACAACACTGTGGCGGGGGAGCTCATATATGAGGGGAAAGACTGTAAGCAAACGGCTCTGTGTCCTGTTCATTTATATCCTTCACAAATCTTTGTCTAATGGGATGCAGCTGGCAACCGACTGATGTGGTATTTTCTAAGTAGCTATGTCTTATGACATGTACGAACTTGGAAAACACCACATCAGTGTACTGCTTGAAGAAATCGAACGAACCCGCAGCAATCAGTAGAGTGATAGAGGAAGGTAAACTGCAGATGATCTAGGCGTGAAAATCATTGGAGCTCCAACATAATCTTGTTAGTATTGGGTCATAGAGCATCTTGATTTTGGGTGTTTTGGTGTCGTCGACGAGGATATAAGTATCACTGTCGTCAATAGATTGAGCACTGTTGTTTCTGCCGTTTTAGGAGCCTACCTGCATACGCGCCAATCAACTTAATACTTCGGAGAATAACCTTGATACAGCGGAGAATGACACAATTGGAATCATTGATCGCCCATCCCCCAAAGAAATTGCATGCAACAAAAGTATGAAGAGAGGAGAGATTGTAGCGCCGCATCAGCCTTCCAGGCATCTAATGTTTAATGAACACAGCTATGGCGTAAACTAATGTAACTAGCTATATTATAATATCATAGCAAAGGGGCGGCTTCGTCGCATAATTAATCTTGTCGTGGCCGTGTGAATAGATACTTGCATTGACGACGTCAACATAATTTTGGCATTTTGACTGGTTTGATTATGTATTGGTTACATGGAATCAGACATCACCGCTTGAGGCATCAATGAGTTCATAAGAGAATGAGCCATGGTTATGGTGGTGGTCCGGTTTAGGTGTTGTATAGTGCTATGGAGTCGACATGGTTATTGGTGCGAGATGTGATTTGTGAGTGATGAGGGCCGAGGCAAAAAAAGGGCTGCAAAAAATCGCATCCGAAGTCACTCCATTGAGCACTCTTCAGTCTTCAGTCCTCCAATTCCTTTATTGTTGGTGGCATCACCACACCAACCCTACAATACCTATTTTTACACACCCATAACACCTCTACAAAATGGCCGAAGGTGCTGCCAGAGACGCCGGTGAGATCGCAGAATCTCTTCGCAAAATGGCAAAAATGGTGAACAATCTCAGTGCACGTGCCGACTGCGAACCGTTTCGGGAGCCGGTAGATTGGAAGGCACTCGAGCTCTATGACTACCCAAAGATTATCAAGAAAATGATGGATCTTGGAACCATCAAACGAAAATTGGACAAAGACAAATATAGCGATGCAGCTGAATGTGCCGATGATGTGCGGTTAGTGTGGAAAAATTGTATGACCTACAATGCTGATGGTTCTGATTTCTACCGACTGGGAGAGTCCTACAGTAAAAGATTTGAAGAACGGTTCCAAAAGCTAGTCGATGAATTTGGGGAGGACGTCATCTGTGGTAATATTGCTGCACAAGCGGCTCCTCCCTCGAAGAAAAAAACTAAAACTTCACCTGTGCCAAATGCATCGGCCAATAAGAAACACAAGTCGGATAAAAAACCATTTGATCCGAAGGGAATTATTCCGTTGGATGTAAGGACTAGATTTGCAGCTCGATTACAAAGACTATCTGGAATGGAATTAGGACATGTTCTCTCGGTAATCGATGAAAAATGTCCTGAAGCTTTAGAGGAACCACCTGAAGATCAACTTCGATCGGATGCTCAACGTATGACAAAAAAACACAACTATGCACTTGATGAATTTGATGGGGGGTCTCAAATTGAAATTGATATCGATGCTATCCCTTCCCACATCTTCGGGGAGCTTGATGTCTACGTCAAAGAGCAAGTTTCTGGGCGTGGACGCGGTCCTTGGAGTGATGAGCTCTTGACTGAAGATGGGACGAAGAAGAAGAAAGTGAAAACGTAGAGATACTGAATAAGGTTTGTTCCAATCTGATAATAGTGATGAATAGAGATCATGACACTCCACTACATCATCGCAATATTTATCGTAGTTCATAAATGAAGTGTAAAATTACTTATTGTCTGTATCAAAAGAGATGAACAGCTTCTCAAACATTTCTCCCAAGTAGCACCACACAAGTAAATACAATACCGACACAGAAGCAACGCTAGCAACCCAACCCTCATCCCTCATGGATGGAGCTATCTAATCTGAGCAGATGGTAATTCTTCATTCCCTTTTCCTTTCGTCTCCAAAGCAAAGACGAAGAAGAAATAAAATATGTGTCAAATCCTGGCAACTCGGCAACGCAACGTCATCATGATAGCTCTTCCTACCATATCCGAAAACAGCTCGAAGCAAGTACACAGTATTCAACCATGGACGGAAAGCACCCCAAGCTGCAGCCGAAGACGCCGGTCCCAAGCGATATCGAAGTCAGTCAAGATATCGTCAATGAGGTCGGCCTGCTTCCAATTGAAGATGTTGCACGAGAGGCCGGACTTCTCCCTGAAGAAGTAATTCCATGGGGCATTGCGAAAGCTAAAATCCATTTGAAAACGACTCTTGACCGCCTCTCTGACCAACCCGATGGAAACTACATTGTGTGCACGGGTATCAATCCTACGCCTCTTGGGGAGGGCAAATCAACTACGACGATCGGTCTCGCTCAAGCGTTAGGTGCAATCCTTGGAAAGAAGAGTTTTGCGTGCATTCGTCAACCAAGCCAGGGTCCAACATTTGGTATCAAGGGAGGTGCAGCTGGAGGAGGGTATGCTCAAGTTGTTCCAATGGAAGAATTCAATTTACACTTGACTGGAGATATCCACGCCATTACTGCAGCGAACAACCTCTTGGCAGCAGCGATTGATACACGTATGTTCCATGAAGATTCACAGTCGGATGAAGCACTGTACAAGCGATTGTGTTTGGCCAATGGCAAACCATTTAATGCCATCATGAAGAAACGTCTTGCAAAATTGGGCATCGACACCAACAAATCACCGGAAGATCTAACTGCCGAGGAGCGATCCAAGTTCGCCCGGTTGGATTTTGACAAATCGACAATTACATGGCAGAGAGTTCTTGATACATGCGATCGTCACTTGCGCGGAGTTACTGTTGGGTGTGGCTCCAAAGAAACGATACAACCACGAGGAACGGTCAAAGGAGAGACTCCTCGTGAGCAACATAGTCGAGAAACTGGGTTCGATATTACCGTGGCATCAGAAATCATGGCAGTGCTTGCATTGGCAAAGGATCTCCCAGATCTTCGTGAGAAGCTTGGAAGCATGGTTGTTGGTTATTCCAAATCCGCGGAGCCCATTACTGCAGATGATTTGGGTTGTGGAGGCGCGTTGACTGTCTTAATGAAGGACGCACTCCTTCCAACCATGATGCAAACTGTGGAGAGGACACCAGTCATGGTCCACGCAGGGCCTTTCGCCAACATCGCTATTGGAAATTCTAGTATTGTTGCAGATAGATTGGCATTGAAACTTGCAGGAGAGGATGGATACGTTGTCACTGAAGCTGGCTTTGGAGCAGATATTGGAATGGAAAAGTTTTTCAACATTAAATGCCGTGAATCAGGCCTCAAACCGAAGTGCGCTGTCATCGTTGCTACTGTGCGTGCATTGAAAATGCATGGTGGTGGCCCTCCTGTTAGTGCAGGAAAGCCTCTTGCTAAGGAATATACCGAAGAGAATATCCCCTTGGTTGTGGAAGGTTGTGCCAACTTGTGCAAACACATTGAGAATGCAAAGAAGTTTGGCGTCCAAGTAGTTGTTGCAATCAACCAATTCAAGTCTGACACTGCTGCAGAAATGGAGGCTATCCGAAAGGCAAGCATGGATGCCGGAGCATATGATGCTGTTGTCAGTAATCATTGGGCAGAAGGAGGCAAGGGTGCCGAAGCACTCGGCCGCGCAGTCATAGCTGCGTGTGAGGCTGGCAAGAGTGAGGACTTTCGTTATCTCTACGATTTGGAGTTGCCCATTCGCTCCAAGATTGAAATCATCAGCAAGGAAATCTACGGCGCTGATGGAGTTGATTTATCAGAGACGGCCGAGCAACAAATGGCTCAGTATGAAACATCTGGTTTTGGAAAGTTGCCGAGTAAGTACAATGTTTGAGATATGTTGACATTCTTACATTTATTACGCACATTCCTCATTGTTTATTTTACATTTTCCATTACTATGTCACAGTTTGCATCGCAAAGACTCAATATTCCTTCAGCTGCGATGCTGCTGCCAAAGGAGTTCCCACTGGCTTTCGTATCTCTGTGAGAGAAATCCGCAGTTGTGTTGGAGCCGGATTTCTTTATCCTATTTGTGGTGACATCATGACAATTCCAGGTCTGCCCACTCGTCCAGGATTTTACGATGTGGATATTGACACTGAGACTGGAGCTGTCATTGGTTTGTTTTAACTCACAACTAGTGTGAGGTAGGTGTTCTGATTAGGGTCACATTTTAGTCGTATACACTCTTGTACTCAGAAATTTGGTAATCAGACGTTGTATATTCTGAGGTCTTATATTCTTTGACCTTGTAGCCACCACGATTACCATTGGCATACTGGCTAATGTCCTCATCCTCTTTCTTCACCTTCTCATCAAAACTGCACTTGACATTCAAGTGATGTATCATGTGATCTACAGCAAGACCCTCATCCTTCTTTCCCTTCTTCCCAAGAGCAGCAATGTTGGCAGCTCTGACCGCTTCATCAGCATCACGTTGCAATTCAGGAATACCTCTGTGAGCTCTTGCAATTCCTGCTATTTCTTCCTCACTGGATAAAATACCTTTGAAATTTGCAGCTCTCAATTGTCCCGACGCCGTGTGTTGTTGTTGAATTAACGAACCCGCTGATGGGATTGCGTGTGTAGCTGGGAGATGCGATATGTTGGTGGCACCATCGGGTTCGGGTTTGACAATTATATCGTCGTCAATTGATTTTGTATCTTCTTCTTTTCTTGCAGCGGCAGTCGATGCAGCGCTTGCTGTAGATGTCATTGACGACGAATCCAGCACTGAATTAGTAATAGGAGCAGCAACCGCCACGGCAACTGCAGAAGTATTTTCTTGAAAGGCATCATCAACGGGTACAGCGGTAGGTACATCGAGCTGCGAATTTAGGAACTCGCGTTCTGCAGAGGAATCAAAAGGTGATGGCGCTATCAAGGGCTCATTCTCTTCGGTACGTTCACTTCGTGTCATCTCCATGTTGTTGATAGTGTTGTTATTGTTGGTTTTGATATGTTGTAGCTCTCTGGGCTGCTCATGTCTCATGTAGAGTACTCCTGAGGCTGGCAATTGGCAAGGCAGGCAACATAACAGGCAACGCCCAAGAAGGATCTTGCTTTTTGCTTTGGGATTTCAAGCGGTCCACGACACCCATCTTTTCGCGTCATTTGCTTTCTTGACGTTCTGGGAAACCGACGCAGCAATGGAAGCAAAGCAATAAAGCAAACAGCAACATAAAATCGAAACGCATCGAAATGAATGCAGTCAAGTTCTCTTTCAAGGGCAGGTCGGAGACGGTCACCGCCCCCGAGAGTATCTCGTCATCGGCTCTACTTGCTCTGGCCCGAAAATCATTGCAAATTGACGATGATATCGTCCTCAAGCTCATTTTCAAAGGAAAGACAATTGCCCAACAGAATGTACCCACCAACGGTTCTTCTACAGCCGATGAAGACTCCAAGCGTGCATTTCCAGAGGGAGTCAAAATACCAAAAAGTGGAGCCAAGGTCATCGTTATGGGCACCATGACATCCGGCATTGCAACGCTGAATTCCATGCGGTCCGATCCGCTCATGCGAGGGTTCGATGAAGAAAAGTTAGTCTCAAAAGCAAAAAATGGAACCATATCAACTTTCTGGGGACCAAAACTGGGCAGTCAGCATCCCAAGTACAAGTTTTGCCGTCTAGAAGAGTGCAAGGATGCATCGTTTGGTACCCGACCCACATCATCTACGCCACATGCATTTGAAGCAAGACGATTGCTCGAACAATTGGCGACAGATCCTGGAGTTGTACAAGTTTTGACTTCAAGAGAATTGGTCGTGGGCTGTTTGGGTGAGATGGACCCTATAGATGATCGTCTCATGCAGAAGAAGAAAGAAGAAGGTGCATGTTTACTTGGATATAATACAAATCATGGGCTTCGAATTGATATAAAGTTACGGACTGATGATTTGAATGGCTTTCGACCATACAATGAGCTTGCATCGACGCTAATCCATGAAGTATCACACAACTGGGTCTCAGAGCACGACGTTCTATTTTGGACTAACTACGGGCAGATGAGAGTTGAATACTTATGGAAACATGCTTGTTATATATTGGGTGGCTTGTTTGTAAATGGCAAACGGACTGCATCACTTGCCGGTATTATGGATATGATTGTCTTTCCCAGTGATGGTAAAGATACGCCGACGAAGCCAAAACTCATGGATAACATTTGCCAATCGGTTGTAAAAGAGTTGGCTGGTGAGATGATGCAACATCGCCTTCCAGTACAATTGGTGGCACCAGCGGTGATTGGCTTTGGCAAGGATTTGATGATGGAAACCAAAGACGACAGTATAGGAATCGGAAAAGGACAGCGGTTAGGTACAGTGTCTAATGATGAAAACTCTGGGCTATCTGCTAGAGAACGGGCGCTTGCAGCTGCAGAAAAACGTGCTAGAGAAGCAAAGGAAGAAAAGTAGCTTGTAGATGTGTTCAGAGTACCCTAATGCATTAAGTATATAGGATTCAAGTGCTCGATATTTTATATGTTAAATTTTACTTTGTCCTGGTAGAGGAATCTCGCTCGTGTAGTATAGGTTATCCTCTCTTACGCTTTCACCATCATCACCTTCCCTTTGTCCTCGGTAGATTGCGTACGCAGTAACGATGGTTGTCTCACCAGGAACAAGATGAAACGTGCACTCTCCCTCGTTTGATACATCGGTTCTTTCGTCGTCTTCATTGTTGTTTTCGTTGTCGGGTGACTTCTGCTTAGTGAACGAGTCGAACCCCAACAATCTTCCCTTCTGATCTTTAATGTAAGCCACTTCAATTGGTTGACCACTCTTTGGATCTGTCAGCTGGAACTTAGCATATGCATTGATAAGATGAGGTTCGTCTCCCTGTGGAATAGGTGTCTGTTCCTCCTCTTCCCCACTATCTACATCTGCGTCGGCCTCAACATGCTCTCTCCAATTTCCAAGGTCAACCTCAACTCCGTTGAATCTTAACACATATCCACAACTTTCTCCTATCTCAGCGTCGCTCTTAGAGAATTGTTGTCTATTGCTTTCTAATACAGCGTCTTCCAGAGGATCAACGTAGTCTTTTTGGTAGAAATCATTTGAGATGAGGCTATAAATGTTGCGATGTTCCTGAATACATCCAATCCAGGGACTAAAGTCAAAGAGAACAAAGTGAGATCAATGCTATAGTATCAAGAGATGGACATTTGTTGATTGCTTCTTGCATGCACTCACATCATGAATTTGTCACATCGTTCTGCCAGAGTTATTTCTTCCTTTTCTGGGATACCTTCCTTGCCACTTTCATTTTCGTCATCATCTTGATCTTCATCATCATCATCTTCATCGTCGTCGTCATCATCATCTAACGTATTTAACGACAAACGAGAATTAGAAAATTGCAATGTAGCCAATACTATAAAACAAAGTATGCGCATGCACTCACCATCGTCATCATCTTCCCCAGGCCGAATGCTCTTCTCCATGAATGCATCCCATTCTCTTTCAATTTGTTCTTGTTCTGTTAATTCAGTGTCGTCGTCTTCTTCTTCCTTCTTCGCAGCTTCTTCTGCTTCTTTGCTATCTGCCTCAGCTATTGTCTTTTCTTTCTCTGCACTATGTTCCTTCATACAACGCTCGAATTTAAGCCAATACTTTCTGCAAGGACCTTGCCGATTAATGAGACATATGCTGCACGAAGTCTCCTCGTCATTCGATGGATCTTCTTCGTCATCTTCCTCGGCATCAGCTGGTCCAGCGTCGGTTGGTGAATCAGGCGATGATGTATCTGAATCTGCTACTCCAGCATCCATTCCGTCTTCGACTATCACGAAATCATCACTCTCTTCCATTACATCGGCAGGCCCGGTTGTTGCTTCACAGTACGCGATATTGTTATCAATCGATAATATGGAATAGGCAGCTGCGAGGGAAGTTGCAGCTGCAAGAGTGAGTAATGAGGTCGAATTATTGCGTGTATTGTGGGCGTTGTAGGCACCAGATGATGTGACACTTGCCCAAACTACTTGTGATGCTGCAGTTGAGGCACTTGAACCTAAAGCTCTACAACCAAGTGAAGCTGGAAGGTTCCGAGCATGGCGAGCAGCAGCTGCTATTATTGCCGACGACATGATGGATTGAGTTATTGGATTGACTGATATTTTAGTTGCTCGTATGAGTACTCTCTTCCACGCCATCGTCAGTGTCAGGTCCTGTTCTGTGCAAAATCGAAAGAGGAGCAGATCTTTGAGAAGAACGGACAGGCGAAAGATACTCTGTCTTGAACGGAAAAGGAGGGACGCCGCCCGGTTCGGTTCCCACGAGTTGCATGCGGGTCTGATCTAAAGTGGAGGTGCTCTTTTATGTATGGTAGGAGCACTAGGTCTCTTCGGTTAAGTAAGGGCACCAGTCAAGCTGAGCTAAAATGAGATTTGTTGCAGTAAATTTCTGAGTTACTTATGCATGTATTATCTAGAGGCAAACAGAATATGTGCTTGTTCAATACATTGCAATTGGGGCGGAAGCAGCGACGACGTTTTGGACACAGCCTCTTACATTGGCAGCCAGCTTCTCGTCTTCACATTCAACCGTGACTTTTGCAGTCCCATCCAAAATGTTCTCAAATTCCACAGTTGCAGTGCAGACTAAACCATTGCTTTCTTCTGATGCGTTATCGTTTGCATCAAGCTTTACCTCGAATGTACCCTTCCTAGCTTCATACGTAGCCTCTACCGACAAGAACTGATCAGAGAGAGCTTGGTGCACGGCACGGAGATGCTCCTCTGCTGTTGCTTGATTCTCTAGGTCTCCTTCTCGAGCCTTCTTTGATCTATGACGACAAGGTCTTCCAGTTAATCGAATAGATGCTGCACTGCTCTGCGCATGCATGATGAGAGCAACGAGAGAATCGGCAATCACATCACCAACAGGGCTACAGTCCCATTCTACTGTGGCTACGCCTTTGGTTTTGCCAGCAATGACTTTGACTTGACTTCCAATGCTGAATGTTACGACTCCCTCGTCATCAGCACCATCGACATCTGTCTCATTGTCTTCCCTTGTTTCTTCAATGTCGCGGAACATCTCACCCAAAAACATTCTCAGTGTTTCGATCTTTCCAACAAACGGAACATGCAAGCGTGACGACACCGATCCAACCCGAAGAGGTGTGTACGTTGAAAGATCCTCGGGCGCTACAATTTTAGACGAGTTTTGTTGTGTTACTAGTATCCCTCGAACTGCGTCCCCTTCACGCGGCTCCACTACTGCTTTGGCTTTGCTTTCCTCGACTTGATCATCATTATCATCCGCGGGAGTCTCAGCAAGTTTCCCCATGACTTTGGCTGATCGACGACGAGTAAATATAAGTTTTACCTCCACTTCGTTTGGTGGCATCGCAATTGTTGGTCGCTTGTTCTCCGGTAACTTGTTGTATTGCAACATCAGCGCACCCTTCAGCCTTCCCATTTCTTCCTTTGCCCCGTGCACCAATATAATGTTTGTTGGATTGACAGACGTGATGAAGTCCCTATTTTGAACGAAATCGACATGAGCTGAGAAACTGACGTAATCCACCAAACAATTTAACGGCTGCCTTCGCCCCTCCATTGTCACCACCTCCTTTGGCTGACTCATAATCTCCTTGGCTAAAGTGTGTTCGACAGCGTAGCCTGCAATCAAACACCCGTTCTTGGGATCCGACGCCCAACGGTCAAACAATTGTCGACTAACTCCACTCTGCAACATCCCTGGACTAGCAAAGACGACACTAGGTCCACGGTCATCAAATGTATTGACATCAATCGATTTCAGATTGCGAATGTGTGAAAATGAAAAAGGATTCCCCAAATCCATTTGTGAACGTATCCTTGCGTTCATCATATTTGCATAAGTCTGATAGACACGCAAAGCTCTTGACGCCATTTTTGAAGCATAGTAAATTGGAATTGATTGAAGATGAGGGTGATCCTTCCAGTACTCATCCAATATCAGGAGTAACTCTTGTGCTCGCCCTAACGCAAATACGGGGATCAAGCACCTTCCACCCCCTGATACTATCCTCTCAATCGTTCCTGTAAACCTTGCCTCACGCTCAGCACGAGATGCATGCACCTGCACTCCATACGTACTTTCCACAATAAGTACATCAGGAGATGTGTGGTACCTAGGCAATTCTGCTGCCATCAAGTGTCGATCTTCCTCCATACTGTAATCTCCCGTATAAAGTACCGACCTCCCTCCAATCTCAATAAAGAACATCGCAGCTCCAAGGACATGACCTGCGTTAAGGGCATGAAACTTGAGCCCAGATGGAAGATTAAGATCAATCGTCTGATGGTAATCAATAAGCTCAATTTTGTCAACACAAGATTGTAGTTCCGCTTCCGTGTAAAGCACATCATCATCCTGCGATAATTCCCCTCCCGCTCCCTTTTTCATCGTCATCAATCGTAGATAATCCCCCAATAACAATCGAATCACAGCCTTGGTCGGATGTGTCATGAATATTCTCCCCTTAAACTTTGTCCGCTCTGTAAAGTAGGGCAAACTTGCGGCATGATCTAAATGAAAGTGTGTCACGAGGAGTACATCTACCTGTTCTGGATCTACCCTATCAAAAAAGGGCAAGCCGGCAATTCCATCGTAACCAGGATGGATACCGCAATCTAACATAATAGTTGTACCACGGAAAGTTAGGAGATGGCATGATCTTCCGACCTCTATTGTAATTATTAGTTGTGCGCGTAAAAGAGATTGAATTATTGAGTTAGCGTATGATGTAAGCCGTTTTGCGTTGGTATGAAAATAATTAAAAGCGATTGTAATAGTCTCTCCTCAATGCTTCTTCTACTCACCTTGCCCAGACCCCAGCGGGGTTATTGTCATTATATCTTCCATTGTTGTTGGCTATTGGTTGTGTCCTTTCGATAGTAAACCGATACAATACAATAATGCCAGCGGCGGCTCTGCTACATAGATACATACAGTGAAGCAAGAGATTTGAGTGAAGTTAGAAATGAAAATTGTGACGCGGCAGCGGCAAGCTTCGGGCTTCGTGGCTGTGGTGGGTTGGATGGATGGAGTGAGAGTGGGTAGATGTTAGGTACTTGGTAAAACTTGTTATTGTTGTACAAGTTTAAGTTGAATTTTTGCGCACCCCCTTATTTTACACTCCAAAAATATATTTTGCGCAATTTAGTAGTCTTCCTATATCTTCTTTGTACGAGCTTTAATCCTAAAAGTAATGAAATACTGCAGAAAGAGAATTTAATGACGATTCTATAGATGTATTATTGTATGGGTTAATTCCATCATCCTCCCACCCAAACGATCGCCCGAAGGTACATGTACCTTCAAAAAAGTCAAAAAATCATGGCGCCGACCAATGTAAAATGCACTTTACCACCGCTGCAATCGAATTAAACTGATCATTATACCCTCCAACACCCTTCCAATATGCCTAGGAGTAGTGCCAAAGATGATCCGCGGTTCCAAAAGGCGGTGAGAAAGATTATTGAGAACACAACTATCACTGTTCCAGATGCAATGAAATGCGCAGATTTCACGTCGGATGAGATCAAAAACATGTCATTGAATCAACGTATTCGTCGGGCGGCAAAACGTGCAAAAGGCGATGGCACACCATCCACGATAAGTGCTAACGCATCTACGATTTCGTCTGTATCAACCTTAACCGCAACTCCTCCATTGATAAAGCAAAAACCAAAGAAAGTGCGGCATACATCAGCAGCAGCGCATCAACTGCGGAAGAATAGATTGTTGGAGAGAGCAGCAAAGTCACATGCATTAAAATATGCAACGAAGTTATACAGCGACAGTAAGACAACAGAGCAGCCGCTATCTGCGGCAAAAGTGCAGGAACCCTCAAGTTAGGAGAGAAGTAGGTGATGAAGATGATGCGTTCAATGAAATGATGCAGCACATGCAATCGACTAATGATCTTAGTACGCTCTTTCTTACTACTGCTGGGTTTGATGGAAGTGCATTCAAAGTTCAGATTGCAAAGAAGAGAAGAAAGAACAGAAGCAGATCACTGTGCGGCACTCTCAAGAGCGTATTGATGTATTTTCTAACCAAAGCACTCATGGCGGACTCTTTCATCATACAGGTGGATTACATTTGACATGTGACGATATGTTCATTGCAACCGAGAAGAAGTTAAGGGAAGGAGAAATTTCGGTGCTAATGAAGAAGAAAGATATGTTTCAGAAGATGCGATCTGTCGAATCTCAAGCGAAGGAACTTCTCCAGCGCGGAGGAAAGTACAAGCTTCCCGAGCTCAAAACCATCCTCAAATACTACCGGGTCAAAGCGGTCAGCAATTATAGGTTGTCTGATGCGGAAGCCAAATTGGAAGAGATTATTGGGGAGGGAAAGCCTGCACCATCTTATGAGGAGTGGACCGACGAAAATGAGGAAAGACTCCTTTACCTCACCACAAAACCTATCTATATTGGAGACACTGCACTAGGTAGGCATGAACGTCTAAAGAAAATGGAATTGCACGCTGCCGTTGATCATGTTGAAAGAGGAGAGAGATCAACTACGAGAAAAATTGAAGGCTGCAGATGAAATGGAAGTGGATGAGGTATCCACACCTCGTGTCCCAATCCGTCCAAATCTAGGTGGCACAAACACTGAGTCTACAACAGCCATTGAGTTGTCCCCTGATGCAATGATCGATGATCAAGATACAGACATGCAACAAGCCGGCATTTAGGTGTGTGTAGTCCTTATTTATGTTATAATAATGCCGTATTTATCAAATTTACTCATGTTCTCATGTGCACTCAAAATTTTACAAAAAAATGGCCTAGCGTCGACCGCCGCAAAATAGTGGATATTAAACGAATCTGACCAAACCAAGCGGCGGAATCATCGCCAAGTGAATGGATGGTGGTGGGGTTATCATCAAAACATTGGTAGTGATGGTTTAATAGCATGCTGTAGTGTAGTAGGTGGCAATCGCCATGGTTGTGAGTTGAATTTTTGCGCAAAAGTGATTTAATTCCTACCGTAGAGGCTGGTACATTTTCTACGTCGCGCAATTTTACACGCAAAAATTCAACTTAAACTGGTATTATGAGTATTGTAGAGCACTAGCACTAGAGAGTTTTGTATTGCAGATGCCAGCTGCACTTACTCTGCATTATGAGTTCCTTCAGGTACGGTAGTACCACTTTAGTGCCAATCTGTCTAGAGTTTGTTGCTCCAAGTTGGTCCTGATTCTGTTTTCGAAGTCAATGAGGCTTTCTGGAACATTGAAATCTCGCTCCAAGTCAAGTGGCTTTGTCAAGAAGAGCCCTTTGCGGGTTCGTACCCTAGACAGGACAACATGAACCCAATTAGCACATCTATAGTCCCACTCGCTGACAATAAGTGTATCCTTGGACATACCCTGCAGCTTATGCCTGGTCGTTGCCACGTTGGAGTTGACGGGGATTTGGGTCACTGTGGCGTTTCCAACTTTGAAGTTGTTCTCGGTGGTTAGCCCTTTGACAATGTTGAAAGTGATGGTAGCGGTGAACTTCTGGGGGGCAAGCCTGAATCGTTTCGCTTTCCCTTTGGGTGGTTCTGGGAAGTGTTCAAATTCCACCCAGGCAACGTCATCTATAGAGGCCGTCCAGACTTTCTTACCTTCCCAATTCTTCCACCGACGTCTTTTTCCTTTCTTGAGTTTGACCTTGATGCATTTGCAAAGTGTTCCATTGCCCCGACCTTTGCTGAGGTCGTCATTTGTTATGCACATGTGGTGCGATCCGTGATATAATCGTAGGACGGGGTCTAGTTTTTGCACCCTTGGTTTTGAAGTCAGTCGATTTGATGTCAATGTCATTGTCGCCCAGCTCTGTAGTGATGATGTCGTGCAGAGCTTGAGAGATTTTCCGTTTCTTTCGCTTGAGTTCCGCTTTCGTTTTTTACTCTTTCCTCCTTTGCTTTCTCCTGTGCTAGCTTCTTTTTTGTTCGAGGAGGTAAATGAAAGCTTCTATCATGAGGGTGTGGTCCGGGGGATCTTCGTCGCTGTCTACGTCAGGATGAGTACTGAGGATGTGTTGTTGGAAGTGTCCTGCTATTACACCATTTCGCTGCTTATTGGTGCCACACGCGTAGGATATATTGGGATCATCACTGGGCGGGACGATGCCGTTTTTTGGATTGATACCGCGCCTGTTGATTTCCTCCCTGTCAGCTAAGGTGTCTTCACCCATTCTCATCCGCTCTAGTATCCTTCCGTATTCTGGATCGTCTTTGAACCTGTGACTGTTGTTGAGGAAGATTGCGCAGTTGAGAGCCTGCTCCCATGCTGTTGCACTGGCCGACCCCGAATATAGTACCTCTCCCTCGCTGCAGATAGGTTTGAGTTGGTGGAAGCCGCCCGAGAATACGATTGATATGATACCTCCAAAGATTTTTCTACGGCCAGTTAGTTTCTGGAGCTGCTGATCGAGCTTTTGCATATCACTTGTTTTGAAGAACGATATTTCATCAATGATGAGGATTTTCACATCCTCACGCCAAATCTGTCTCATGTTATCATCCAACCGTGATTTGTTGAGGTGCGCTGCGCCGTGTATGGTGCTCCCCCCAAACAGCGCCGCTGACGACCCAGTCGTGGAGGTAAAGTAGAAGGTGTAGTCATTGAAGGCGACAGCAACAGCCATGCAGAATTTGTGAGCGAATTCCTGGGCAGCATCAAGGGATGTACTCTTTCCGCATCCTGCACCTCCCGTTAGCAGCATTAGTAGCTGGTCAAGCCCTCCTCTGTCCTCTAGTTCCCTTTTCAAGTCATTTCTCACGGCAAGATCTTCATCACTGAGACCCAGCGTGGCGCCCAGAATGCCCCCTAGTCTTGAGTTTGTGTCCCCTCCTTCATTTATCAACTGGATGAGAAATGTGCAAGAGATGATCTGGTAAGCAACATATTGTTTGTCATCAAGGTACCTGCCGCTCTCATTCCCTACTTGTTGCAATGTGGGGATAGAATTCGTTGTGTTCTTCTCTTTACTGCTGGCGGCATGCACAACAGCTTCATCCCAAAGCACTATCAAAGTTAGCTGCAATCTCATGGTCCGTCATGGTAAGAGTAGGATCATCCCCATCTCCATCTGTGTCCCACCATTGCTTGTTCTTGTTTGTGCTCTCTTGCCGATTTCTTCCACCAACTAATGTGCCCCGTATGAAAGTTAGCATTTGCCCATATTTTGTCGAAGGCGAGTTGGAAGCAGGCGGATTTCGTTGGGTTGAACATGTGGTGGTTGTTGTATTTTCTGTCGTGGAGGATGTGTCATCAGCGTTATCTGACGTATCAATCAGAGTTTCTCCCGGTGCAACAATGGGCTGCACAAGTTTTGTTGCATTCACATTGGCTCTGTCTATGAGTGTCATGTGCGATCGTTTTGCATTTTGAGCTAATGGTTCCAGTATACCATTGTGAGTGTCATCATTGTCATCATCGTCATCAATGCAATACTCGCTGAAGTCAGCATCAAATCTGACCTCGTCGTCAATATCAGCCCTCGTCCTTTCTCCTGTGCTTTGGGGTCTTTTGGTGCCTAGTGCGAGGGGATCTGGAGGGCGTTTCATTTTGGATTTGACTGTTTTGCGAGTCTGAATGTTTTCCAAGATTCTCTTTCCATATTCCCACATGCACCCGGCAGGTGTTTCATCCTGGCTGTCAAGCTTTGCATCGTAACATTTAGTTCCGCCTACGGCCATGAACTTTTCCCAGTGACTACCATTGAATTTTAGATCATCCACAGCAGTGATGGGAAAGAACATCATGAGAGCCTGTTTTGCGTAGTTCTCGCGATACCTTGCTGTGTTAAAACTGGGACTACTGTTCCCTATCTCAAGCAGCTCCACATCGCAGAGCCTACCATTTCGCATCATGATTGTTGGGATGACGGGGAACTTGCGCTTGTCAAAAAGGCATAGCGTTTGCCTGGATGGCCGTCCTGGAACTCGAATTGGATACTGGACTCTTCTTCATCATTTGCACTTGATGATTGCCTTGTTGAAGCTGCGAAGCCTGCCGTGCATATGGTTCAATATCAATAGGAAGTCTGCTCGCATGAACTGTTTCAACGATAGCCTGCTGTACAGCTTGAAGCATTCCAGATAGGATATGCGAGTCCTGCGAGATTGCTTTGGACCGCCCTGGCCGAACGGGAATTGAAGTGGCGTCACATTCTCTATTTCCAACTCCTTGAGGTTGGCATATTCTCCGCCACTGACTAAGAGTGTGGGCATGGTCCGATCTAACATGGAAGATACAAACTTTTGGTTCGTTTCGTAGACTCCAGTGTCTTCGTTTTGGATCGTGATTGCTGGCAAAATGGTACGATGCAGCTGCGAATGTATGCTCAACTTCTGGATTCATCTCATTGTCGGTATTGTTTGCGTTTTCTTTGTCTTCCATAATGACTGGTTGTGGGCACTCTGATGGCCGTGTCACATTTGCGTATGCAGGATGTCCCGACTCTGTTACAAACCAATCCATCAATTGCATCATCTTTGAAATATCAAATTCCGCGCGTTTTCTCACCAGTTCCTTCTGTTTTGGGGTCATTCGGCCGTTCAATACAACTTATACCATTGGATTTGATCCTATCTTGAGAAAGTGATTCATCACGGAACCTGTATGTGTCAAGTCCATCTCAAAAGAAACTGTAATGCCCTTTGATGGATTTGTGAGCCCCGGCAGAGTATGCGAAGAGGTACGCATAAGGACGTATTGGCGCAAGCAATGCACACATTTCTTCTGTGATGTCATCATTCTCTAGTATGCGTGTTGGCACCTGCCCGATGGCAAATCCATTGGCGATAGCATGTTTTGGGGGGTTGTCACTCTCCTTGACCTTCATCGAGTTGTAGCAGTTGCTGCATGTGCTGTAGTGTACATCACCTGTACTAGCATTTGGTTGTCTTCGTCGCTCGCGGAGATAGTAACAACCCCTCTAATCCCTCGACTTCGTACTGGCTGATCAGCTCCGCATGTAGTTCCATGTCGTAAAAAAGAGTTATATTACCTCAATGCTGAACTTTGATTTTGTGGCCAGCACAGCCTCCTTGTCAACTTTGTGCGTGGTCCCTCACATCCAATTATGACTCTATCCGCAACTGAGGCACACAGGAAGACAACACGCATTCCACTCTCCCTTCCACCTGCATCGATTTTCTGATCGCATTTGATGGCATGTTTCAACGATTCTCTGATCTCAATTGGAAGCTTGATGTCTGCTTGGTTAGATGTAGATGTTAGATCTAGTACTACGATTACAAAACTGCTCATTGCGGACCTTTTGGGCACTTGCTGATTTCTGTTGGATGTACGCAAGTTTCCTCTGAGCTGGGGAATATGTTGCGTCGTGTTGGAGTTTCCTCTGAGCTGGGGAGTTAATAGAGTTTCCTCTGAGCTTTGATATAATCCCTTTTTCGTTGGTAGTTTTGTTTGTTGATTTCTTTTCTTGACTTCATCTCCCGAGTTAAGTCCAACGATTGCTCTCTGAAAAATTATGAGGATGATCGATTGAGTAGAGCTTTGAGTTCTTCGAGAGATTCGTGCGACCAAGAGGAGCTTGCGCAAGCTATCCTTGCGCAAGCTATCCTTGCGCAAGCTACCTTCGCAAGCTCCTACACACATTTTGGTTGAGTTTCACACGTAACATGTCACAACCACCCTCGCTGCTCACTCCCCTCTTTTGCACGGTGTACCCTTACAGTAGTACCCTTACATGCTATGTACTAGTCTGACAAAACAACAAGATGCAAAATTCCAGCGGGCCCACCTCTTCCCTTCAACTCAAAGAACACTG
>JAHBBA010001072.1:0-30810 GCA_018806925.1 Skeletonema costatum | reverse complement strand
GGGGCATTTCATAAAATTCTGAGATTTTTCTAGAGCCCAAAACCTCTGACCCAGTGATTATATGAACTAATAAGGGTCTTAGAAGAGATTTTTAGGAAGTTTGGTGTTCATAGCACCCCTATGGCAAAAGATACAAAGTGGAGAAAATCGCGTATGTGGTATTGGACATTTACACTGTGTACGTAGGAATTAGATATGATTTGTGTAGGAGGATCCTACCTGTATCACAAAAATTGCGCCAACCATCAAACGAGCTAAAAATGCCTAAAAACCATGGGATGTGTGCCCATATATCATCGCCTACCACAGATAATATCAGTCACATGATGAAATATATACATGGAACTCATAAAGGAGTACATATACATTGGTAATTGACAATAGTTTGGTCTCTGAAGTCGTTCTGTGGCCCCATAATCATGTGCAGGTGAGCTGACAAGTGGCTGCTATAACATGCCAACACCATAAAATTGGAGCATTACAGCCCGCTCTAAACACTTTAGACCCAACCCAAGGCATGCACTCCTTATACTGGTCGATAGGGGCGATGCGTAACGGCTGTAATGTTTGATAGGGTCTTTGTCGCGGAGTAATATCTTGTGATTGATGCATGACGTCCAAGTCGAGCTAACATCATGCAATTTTGCTCATATCTTCTACAATACCATGATGGAATGATCTATATATTAGCACCAAAACAACAATATCTCTCGACTCATATATAGAGGCGATGTTTGCGCGCAGCCATGTATTATGTATTGACTTTCCTTTTCAATAATTGCAAATATTGGTGCCAATTTTGGCTCTCCAAAAATAATCGAAAATTTTATGTTTTGGGACTACATTGCTTCCATTATAGTCTACACACCGGCAATTGCTGCTTCACATCATGTATATAACCTATTGAAGGATGCCCTGTGCTTGATTGGGGTTATAGGGACCCGTCATTGTCCCAAAGTGCACGAATATGTCGGCATGCGTTGAGTTCTCTTCCATGCTAGTGGAGAGGGTAGGATTGCCTATATCTCCTTCTTCCCTTCTACACCAATGATATAAAGATAATCCCTCTAGTCAGACCATATACAAAGCGGGTTTGCGCATTAAATTCCGGATAGTGCTGCTCATCTCTGCATAACGAACGATGCCGCATGAAAATTGATGATTTTTTACTATTCCTCCCGCGACATATAACCAGCCGATGCCAAGTTTATTGTCACTTATATCCAATACCAATCAAACCCTGCATCCATTATAGGCTCTAGCATCAATAGATGCGGCTCTTTTTTGAGTATTATACGCCCCCCCTTCAATAAATTGTGCAATAATACATGATTTTGAGATTTTGTATTGAATATTTTTATCAGAGATACTTCATTATCACGGCCGCTCTTTGCAGTAACAACCCCAAACCGCACAACTTTCAGCGCCTATAATCTATATGAAGCGGATAATGCAAGGTTGGATTGCTGTGTGCATATATTACATTCAAATAATTGAGTTCTACCCCATAATGTTGTGCCGATCCGACGACCCCGACATGGTGTCCGGAGTGTTATTCATTGAGTTCTGGGGCGATTAAGACTCCGGCCACAGACAGCAGCGTTGTAAGCAACCTATAGAGGGGATCCGGTCGGTTTATTAGGGGAGAGGTGTCAATAGTATTGTGTGGAGGGTCATCATTCCGTAGCAGCACAATTTTCATCATCGTGATGGTTGTCGCTTACTAAAAATTCTCGCACCTCCGGGGAATTTTCGAAAATCGGCCTTCGTAGCCACCTCCCACAAGGTATTTGAGAGGTGACTACGGTCTTGCATTCTTTTGAAACGCTAGTAATTTTCAATACTTTTGGAAAGCAAGGACGGCTGACTTATTCCCGATGTGCTTGCCATCGACAACTTTGACAGCAGAGTGGGGATTTCGTCTGTCCATCGTCCCGTCACACTCTGGCAATGCCTTTTTCTACGTAGGAATCAGTACAAACAAATTAACCCCAGATTAACCAAATTTATGAAACGCCCCCCTAGCCTTGCCTTTTGTCTTTGTTTCGTGCATTGCTGACTGGTGTGTAGGTGTGCTGCATTAGAGAGGCAGGCTAATTATATTATGCCCGTGTCCTCCGCTCATCCTTTAATAATTATGAAGAGATAGACAGGCGTCGGCGTCAGCAGGTGCAGGTGGGGCTGCTCTGACGCAGTCTAATATGAATATGCGCATCTACACATATATTGTCAGGGGGTGTAGAAGGGGTTGATCAGCTGTGAGACCAAGTACTTCTCTGCTATTATTAATATTCGAACACAAAATATCGACGCGGATATTATGCAGAGGATGGAAGGGTCAGCGTCGGCCGGTCGCGTTCAGATTAATTCTAGACATGAGCTACGGAGCACTTCTTCTATCATATATTCATTTGCACATTGTGTTCAACTTGGCCTCTCTCACACTCACTCTCCGCCCTCCCCCTCTCTACAAGGCTCGTATTTTTTTTCCCTTCGTTTGAACATGACAAAGTAAGTTTGTTATTGCCAAGCAGATGTTGTTGTTGTAGTATTTCTTGTTTATTGTGATTGTGGCTGGTTGCCGCTCATACTCATACTCATCCTCTGCCCGAATATCAATCTCACGCCGCGGTCTTTGCCTTTCATCATCTTCCTCAGCAGACATAGATTTCCACCGCCAGTTATCTCACCAATATCAATCATGATTTCTGACTCGAACGATGCATACTCTCCTGATGTTGAGGTAAGCACCGGACTACCTGCTTCTTTCGGAGGCGATGATACCACCGACACCGAACTTCCCTTTGCCCTTGGCGACGACGCTCAAGATCAAGAGGGGTGCTTTGATTGGTTTGGTAGCAAACGTAACAAAATCATTGTCGTTGTCGGCCTCAGCACGTTCCTTCTCGTGTTGTGCGTTTCTACTGGCACCGGCATTGCTGTGAATGTGAAGAACAACACGGTCAATGCTGTGAAGAACAACACGGACACGGTTAGCAACTTTGCCGTCCTAGAAGAAGATTGCCCTGAACCATTGCCATTGCTCATTTCCTCTGCCAAGGGGAGCAAGGCTCCTTCTTCCGCTGCCGCTGAGGGGGGAACCAGGGCTCATACTCATACTACTCCTGGCAGCAAATGCTCCAAGAGTGCCAGGAGTACCAAGTCTTCAAAGTCAAAGTCTTCAAAGTCAAGTGCACCAAGTTCTCAGCCAAGTTTAATTCCATCTGAATCGCCCTCTGCAAAGCCAAGCTTCGTTCCGTCTGCAAAGCCAAGCTTCGTTCCGTCTGCAAAGCCAAGCTTCGGTCCGTCTGAATTGCCCTCTGCCTCTGCAAAGCCAAGTTTGACTTTTGTTCCGTCTGAATTGCCCTCTGCCTCTGCAAAGCCAAGTTTGAGTTTGATTCCGTCTGCAAAGCCGAGCTTTGGTCCGTCTGAATTGCCCTCTGCCTCTGCAAAGCCAAGTTTGAGTTTGGTTCCGTCTGCAAAACCAAGCTTGGGTCCGTCTTATTTGCCCTCTGCCTCTGCAAAGCCAAGTTTGAGTTTGGTTCCGTCTGCAAAACCAAGCTTGGGTCCGTCTTATTTGCCCTCTGCCTCTGCAAAGCCAAGTTTGAGTTTGGTTCCGTCTGCAAAGCCAAGCTTTGGTCCGTCAGAATCTCCTGCAGTATCTAGCAGCAAATCGTCCAAGAGCTTTGGTCCGTCAGAATCTCCTGCAGTATCTAGCAGCAAATCGTCCAAGGGACCCAATGCAGGCAAAGTATCTTCATCATTGCAAGTACAAGTACAGCAGATGAAATCAAGTGGCAGCGGTAGTTCTTTACCTCTGACTTCTCTTGTTGGTATTTGTTTGGTTTCGATTGTGGCTCTGGGAACCTTCACATTTTAGCTTATGGTAGCGTAGGGGGAGGACGCTCTTTATTGAAATTTGTGTTTGTGTGTGTGGCGTTGCATGACGATGTTCAAGATTATACACAACAGTAACGTACCGGATGTAATAGTCAGCTCTACGTACAGGAATATACCAGTACGTAGCGCGTAACTATACAGTACGTATCGCGACTACTTCGCTGAAGTATCGCTCACTCTGTGATTCCGCTTCCTCAGAATGTCTGTCTTCGAAGACATCATTTCAGAAAGGCAACCAATAAGGTGCCTGTCTGAAGTCATTCGCTGAGCTCGCTAATCTTCCTCTTAGTAACCGGTAAGATGCAGCTCGAGGACGCATTTCCTTCAATCATCAGTTCACTTCTATCATGAAATAAATACTTAATCATCAATTAGTCAAGCCTATCAAAGCATTCCTACCTGCTTGTGGCATTATAATATTATATTTTGTGACTGGTACAGTCACCGCAAACAAAGGAACCCTGTCAAGAACAGAAGAGAAAACTCAAAATGAGTAGTCTATCGACGATTTACACCGCCTATGAAACTCTGAATGATAAAGAGAAGGCTGGTGTGTCGAAAGACCAACAACTAGAAAGAGGGTACGTGGATATCCCGCCCCTTCTTCCAGGTCGGCCTCCGGTCTCACTCAGGCCTGGGCCGAAGAAGTCCGTGGAAAACAGCAATGGTAGCGTACATTACTTCTCCCAACTCGCTCCCGTCGGAACCAAATGGGTGCACTTGCTGCTCAAACTTGAAGAAGCCCGTGCGCTCTTTGAAGAGCTCCAATGGGGTACTGAGTTCGCGGCCAACGACCAGGCTCGCCGTGACCTTCAGAAAGAGAAAAGAATCTTGCAAGCTGAGTTAGCCAACAAGATGACCGCTGAAGGAAAACAAGTCAACCCGAAACATCATCAAGATAAGATCAAATCCACCACAGGTCGCATCCGATCAAAGGTGACGGCTATCCACGATAGCGCCCATAAGGCGGCCATCACTGTTGCAAGCATGTTGGGTCCCTATGGTGCAATATTCACAAAGATTGTGGATACTTACCATGCTACATCGTTGTCCTTCGTCAAAAAGGAGCACACCGTCGTGTCGCTTCCGTGTATGAAAGATCCTACGGACACCGCTAATCTAATCTATCCCTTGGAAATCTATGACCAGGATGACTCGTTCGATCCCGCAGTGGACGAAACTACTGAGTATAAACTCCAGAGCGTGGCAGAAGAATCCGTCTCTGTAGTTATAGAAGTTCCCAAGAAAACACTGAAGACCATTCAGGAGTGTATGTTTAAACTTTTGATTAAACAAGCTGGATATGGGCTCGCTGAAGCACAAAGGGATTATTTAAAACAGAACATGAAATTCCCTACAAGCTTCGCCCTATCTGTCAGAGAATTCGCCGATCAAATCAAGGCCATCAACAGCTTCTTGCCGAAGATGACGTCCTTCAAAGATGATCCTACTCACGCCAATGATGCGGATATTGTTCGTGCCAACGTAGAGCTGAACAATGTGGACCTCTGTAAGGTGTTGCTTAACAGTATGCCCAACAAACTCAGAGAGAAATACAAGGTCCTTAATCCTCATGCCACCGTCGTCAAAGATTACGATTCCCTCGTCGAACAACTTGATGCAATCGTTGTCTCTCTTAAGTCCGAGAGGAACGCAGCCCAGAAAAAACCCTGGAAGTGGAAAGAATGGTAATTCCAATGGTAATCCCAACGGTAATGCCAACTCTTCCAATCGCAATGGAAATAATAATCCTCGCAACAATCAACGTAACAAAAATGGCAACAACGTGATGGATTCGTTGTCGCCCTATGGCAACACCAACCAACCCGTCGGTGGGGGTTGTGCCAATTGTCAAAAGCATAAGCCTGACAGCAATGCGTGGAAAACCCACTCGAAATCACAGTGCCGCATCTACAATGTGGATGGCACGCGTAAGCCCTCAAACCGTCAACTCCGTGACCATAGCAAGAATGATAATGATGACATGGATGATTATGAGGCCTTCCAAAAGTTCAAAAAGATGAAACGTGAAAGTTACACTCACTCACGTCGTAGCAGAAGCAGGTCCAGAAGCCGATCTCGCTCACGTTCTCGTAGTCCTGAACGCAGCAGCCGCCATCGCAGCAGCCGCCGCTACTAGGATAATGGGTCTCGTGCTCAAGTAATCGATACTAAATTAAAAAATAAAAATAAAAGAAGGAAATCAAACTTATTAGATTTTGAATTAATCAATGCAGATTACTTGCCGATTAAAGGCACGATCCCAGATTGGAGTGGCACCAAAGATATGTATGCCTCACTCCGTCATAAAGTCGTTAATGGTGAAGGGTTGAAGACTGTTGTTATAGCAGCACCCTTGATCAAAACGCAAACCAGCTCGAACAGACCTTGGGTTATTCTACTGGATTCTGGTGCCGATGATGATATCATCTTCGTAACCAAAGAAGAAGCAGCTCTCCTTGAAACTACTCCTTTAGCATACTCTAATGTTTGGTCTACATCCAATGGCGATTTTAAAACTCATGAAGTTGCAGATCTTGATTTAGTATTCCCTGAATACTCACAAAGTAAAATCATGTCTTGCACCGCCGATATTAGGATTGTGCCCAATAAAGAGTCATGTCCGTATGACGCCATTATTGGAGTCAATACTCTTCACAATTGGAGAGTCAATCTAGATTTTGTGGATAAAGTCACAATAATCGATGGACTATCTCATCCTATGAAAACTAAGGATGCATACAGAGATCGCACTCATTTAATGAATGTGTATAACGAAGCACTCGAACCTCACGCTACAAAGCAAGAGACTGAGAGAGCAGTTAGAATTCTCGATGCCAAATATGAAGCAGCCGACCTACCAAAGGTAGTCGAAGAAAATTGCCAACACCTATCCGAACAGCAGCGCCAGCAGCTCCTTCTCTTGCTACAGAAACATGAAACTCTGTTCCAGGGCAAGTTGGGTACGTGGCAAACAGACGAAGTGCATTTCGAATTAAAGCCAGATGCACGCCCGTATAGAGCGAAACCATTTCCGGTTCCTCAAATTCATCAAGCAACGATAAAGAAAGAAATCCAACGTTTAGTGGATATCGGGGTCTTGGAGCGTGTCAACCAATCAGATTGGTTGTCTCCTTCATTCGTAATCCCCAAGGCAGACAAGACGATTCGCTTCTTGTCAGACTTCCGTATGCTCAATCAGAACATCATTCGCAAGCCCTTCCCGCTGCCTAAGATTTCTGATATGTTGCAACAAATGGAAGGATTTACTTTTGCGTCAGCGATAGATCTCAATATGGGCTATTACCACTTGAAGCTTGATCTCGCGACGATGAAGATTTGTGCTATTGTGTTCCCTTGGGGGATATACAGGTACAAGCGATTACCAATGGGTGTTGCTTGTAGTCCAGACATCTTCCAAAGTAAAATGAGTGCTCTGTTCTCAGAACTCGAGTATGTGCAAGCGTATATTGACGATTTGCTTGTACTATCCAAAGGAACCTTTGATGACCACCTGGAGAAACTAGACGTTGTTCTTCAGAAGCTTAGCGACGCTGGCTTGCAAGTTAATGCAGCCAAAAGCAATTTCGCAGCACATGAGATCGACTACCTTGGGTATCATCTCACAAACGAAGGAATTTCGCCACAGAAATCTAAAGTCGCCGCTATCCTTGCTCTCAAAACCACCTCGCAACGTGAAAGAGCTTCGCCGTTGCCTCGGTATAATTCAATATTACCGTGACTTGTGGAGTAAACGCACTGAGCTCCTTGCACCTCTAACCGATCTGGTAGGTGAATGTGGAACCACCAAGAAATCAGCGAAAAAGAAACCGCCTTTCCATTGGGATGAAATCCACCAAGTAGCCTTTGAAGAGATAAAGAAGATCATCGCCCGTGATGTAATACTCGCTTACCCTCAATTTGGAGAAGAGTTTGTGATTTACACTGATGCCAGTAAGCGTCAGCTTGGGGGAGTGATTACGCAGAACAACCGTCCCATTGCCTTTTTCAGCCGCAAGCTGACAGCTGCGCAGATGAAGTACACCGTGACGGAACTTGAACTGCTCTCCATCGTCGAATTGTTGAGAGAGTTCAAAGGAATGCTCCTTGGACAGAAGCTGACGATCTACACTGATCATCAGAATCTAACACGAGAGAGCCTTGGCAGCACCTCAGACCGAGTGAAGAGGTGGTACATACTCTTGAATGAGTATGGTGTCGACATTCGATACATCAAGGGTGTGGACAACACCGTCGCTGATGCTATTAGTCGACTTGATTATTGCCCCAAAATCAACCCGCATCCGGAAGATGAGTTAGACAGCAAGGGTAACTTCCGCAGTGAGTTCTCTCACCGCAGATGGAACAATCTTGTCACTCTCTTTTGCCATTACCGTCAAGAGCATGGTTTTGGTACAGACGTGGAAGAGGAACCAAGTGTTTCGGAGACACCCTCGCACAACTGGTGCATGTCTCATGTCTTCGCTACCTCCACAACAGAGGAAGAGGAGATCTATCCTGTAACCGTTAAGGAAATTGCAGATGCACAAAGGAAAGATCCAACGATGAAACACATCTTCAATCGGCCTGGTAAAGATCAGCGCAACCAGAAGATGATAATCGATGACACTGTGGTCCTGGTGCGAAAGCATAGACCAACAGATCGACCAAGATTCATCATTCCTGCATCGCTTCAGATGAAGGTACTCAGTTGGTACCATCATTATCTGCAACATCCGGGTACTGACCGTATGGAAGGTACAATCGGCTCCATCATGTATTGGTATGGAATGAGTCAGCAGATTCGTAAGATGTGCAAGACTTGCCCCCGTTGCCAACAGGCAAAAGGCAGAAAGCGTAAATATGGCCATGTCCCTCCAAAAGAGGCAGTCATATTGCCATGGCATACCCTCCACTGCGACCTCATCGGCCCTGTCGAAGTGCGTGCAAAGGATGGTACCGTCATGGACTTCATGTGTTTAACCATGATTGACGCAGCTACGGGATGGTTCGAGATCGTAGAGTTACCTACGAGACTCAGGGTCACAGTCGATGAAAAGACTGGACGGACTACAGAAGAAGAGATCATAGATCGAACTTCAGCAACAGTCTCTAAGTTATTAAACAACGCTTGGTTGTCTCGCTATCCTCGCCCGAAATACTTGGTGTGTGATAATGGCTCTGAATTCAAATTGCATCTGGAAGATTTGTGCAAACAATACCAGATTAAACGTAAGCCGACAACAAGCAAGAATCCGCAAGCTAATGCGATTTTAGAGAGGGTGCATGCAGTCTTTAATGACATGCTGCGCACCTCTGGCCTCGACAATAATGATACTGTTGATGCCGACCTGATAGACCAATTCATTGTAAATGCTGCATGGGCTATTCGGGCTACATACCACACCGTGCTAAAGGCGACTCCTGGCCAGGCAATATTTGGACGCGACATGCTCTTTGACATCCCGTTCATCGCCGACTGGAGTGATATAGGTCGCCGTCGACAACAGCTCGTTGACAGAAACAACGCCAGAGAAAACAAGAGGCGTCTCCCATTTGACTATGTTCCAGGGAGTAAGTGCTTAATCATCAGTGAGATCAATGGTGAAAAGCAGCGTAAAGCGAAAGACAAGAATCACGGCCCTTACGTCGTGACATCGGTCTTTACTAATGGTACTGTCAGAATCCAACGTGGTTCAGTAAATGAAAGAATAAACATCCGAAGATTAACCCCCTTCTTTGACACAGAAGAAGCTACCGAAGCAAGCGACTAGCGCTTAGGGGAGTGTACAGCTATATTAAATAAACCTAAAACGAAACTATGAATACAAACACATCGACAACAAGTAGTTGCAACAATGTTGATTTGATCTAATACCTATCAAGCTTACACACGCAAAAGGGATAGGCCTTTCGCGATTACATCTTCAACCAAGACTTACGTTTGATACAAACTGTCGCCGGTACTCGAGGTCCCGGTTCGCACTCCTTTTAGAGATAATTTTTGCCCATAGGGTTTTTCTTTCTAAAGGTCACACTGTTGTAACTAACAGCACGGGGGAGAGTGTAATAGTCAGCTCTACGTACAGGAATATACCAGTACGTAGCGCGTAACTATACAGTACGTATCGCGACTACTTCGCTGAAGTATCGCTCACTCTGTGATTCCGCTTCCTCAGAATGTCTGTCTTCGAAGACATCATTTCAGAAAGGCAACCAATAAGGTGCCTGTCTGAAGTCATTCGCTGAGCTCGCTAATCTTCCTCTTAGTAACCGGTAAGATGCAGCTCGAGGACGCATTTCCTTCAATCATCAGTTCACTTCTATCATGAAATAAATACTTAATCATCAATTAGTCAAGCCTATCAAAGCATTCCTACCTGCTTGTGGCACCGGATAAGAAAAAGAAGAATGAACGAAGAAAGGCGGAGACAAAAAATAGAATATATAAACCGCAAAGAGAGAAATAGAAAATAAACAAATAGGGGAAAGATTTCGCGTCGTTTCATATGGTAGCCTTTACTATTGCTTTAGTTTTAGTATTATTGAGCGCGTGCTTAATGATAATAAGATGAGAGCCTGGTTACAACATCTTCAAGTCATTTCAGCCCCCTCATTGATAAGTAGACTATATAGAAGCCCTGGCATCATCTTCATCCTCCGCCTCTATCCTACCAACAAACAGCAATGCATTCGCAGCACGGATAGCACGTGGATTATCCCATATATCATTCAAGTCACCATTCCTGCGTGCCATGAAAACAAACGTACCAGTACCAAGGCAGCAGGGCACCAAATACAACAGTGCAGGTTGACCCACCTGACACAAGACCCATCAAACGCTTCGCCTCATCAAACCTTGACGCAAAGCTCAACATCAACAACAACCCAGGAAGGACAATATCCCCAAGTCCCAACATGGATGCCCCTCCCTGATAATCTCCAACACGAGGAATGGCAAACAACATGGGTAGAGGCTCGCCACCTTACACTCCGTTGAACAGAAATCACAATTTGAGACAAGGGCTCTGATAGAGTAATGTGGCAAGCCTAAATCTGCCCAGCTGCTTTTGCCGCTTCAAACTTTTTCATTAGCATTAGTACTTCTGCTTCCTCACTCTGTGGACTTTTCGTCGCATCCACAGCAGCCTGATGTGTACGAAGAGCTTTGTCAAAGACATCCTTGCTGATCATTCCTCGCGCATAAAATTTCTCCACCGTTTCCAATGAACCACGATGACCCATATTGGCAGCAATGATGATATGTTGTATTGCCCTCTCGGTCCTGCCATTGTTACCCTCGACGCAACCAAGATTGTGCCTAGCATTAGGGTCCCCACCAATAGCAGCCTTTTCCAAATGATAAACTTCTTTTTTCTCGTTTTTATCACATCTTTCCCTTCTCGATACAAACACGACAATTGATAATGCGATTGAGCATCCCCCAATGCAGCTGATTTTGTATAATACCGATGTGCACTTTCGTAGTCCCCTTCATTTTGGCGCTCGAGACCCATATCGAGTGTTGCAACGGGATCATTCGCTTTTATCCTTTTCGTTCGTGCTTCTTCGTCCGAATCTGGTGTTGGCTGCCGACAGAATGGGCACTTCCGATCTAGACATCCGTCAATATCGCAAATATATTTGCAATATTGCAGCCTCTGCAGATTATTTTACTGCAACATGCCATCATAGTAGATTTACTTGCATGAATCGATAGCGGCAAAAAACAAATGAGCAGTCCCCAAGATAGCTGCTTTCAGGCTGCTTGAATAATATTTCATCACGTAACTCAGCTGCACGTTTCTTGCACTCCTTTTTGTGCTATGGCCTGTGCTCCTTCTGACATTTAACGCTGCAATATCGGACGAGAAAGCAAGCAGTGCATTTCTTCAATTTGATGTCATCCACTTGACCGATTCCACAGGATGCACAACACATCATTATGTCGCTCTCTTCTTCACCACTCATCATAAAAATCAACAACGAGCACCACCGAAGAAATATATATAGTGGCTATGTCTTCTGAGCGCTACAATCCTACAAACCGTGCTACAATACTTGCTGCTGACGGCCGGCGTGTTGTTTTTCTGCAAACATATGTAGCTGCTGCATATACTCATATTACAATACCTGGTACTTATGTACACAAGACGTACCTACTTCCAAGCGTTGATAAAGATACTAATTCCTACCTATGTAAGCTTTATGCACGAATAATAGCGCGGCAATGGTCATGTCGATGCGAATGAAGGCACCACTACACTAACTCGTACATACACATCATCAAATAATTACATGCAGAGGGGGTTTCATTGGACCAACCCTCCTGCATATTATCATCAGCAATAAAGAGAAAAGGCGGCGCTGCTGCACCACCACATAAATCTCACAGCCGTCCAAAATAACTGCTACACATCCTAAAAATTCTAAGTTCGGTTCACCTCAAAAATAACGGATACAAAAATGACAGCAACACTCACCATAATCCCCACGGATCTAAAAATAGGTCTACAAGTCGATATTGAGTCACGTACTTGGCCTGGTATTAATAAGCCTGGTGGTCATGCGACCATTACCAAGTTGCATTATGACACCACTGACGGCTCCACCACCTCAGGTGATGGAAATGGCGGCGCAGCGGGAGGGGCACCAACTAAAATTGATGTCAAGTACGTCCTCGGTGGCACGGAGAAACAAATTGAAATCACCTATGTGAAGCCTTATGTAGAATTGGTAAGGGGGGGAAGAAGTCGTCGGGTGGATAAAAAGATGACTGTGGATAGTTTTTACGGGTGAAAAGGAAAATAATGGGGCAGTAGGTGGTGGTGGAAAGAAGAGAGTGAATAAACGCAAGGCCGTTGGTGCTGTTGACAACAGTGTGCACAAGAAAAAGAAGGTGGTGCAAAACAAGAATAAGAATGATGGCATTGCTGCTGCTAATAAAATTGAAGAGGAACAGCCAAAGGTCGTCGAAGATGATGACACGAAGAAGAAAAAGAAAACTAAGCCTGCTCCTTCCAAGAAGGAGGGCAAGAAAAAGGCAAATGCTTCCGCTGCAACCAACAAGACAAAGAGCATTGCTTCATATTTTACTTCTGTTTCTTCCGCCACTACCACAACTACAACTACATCGGCCAAGGCAAAAGGAGGTCCATCCAAACCCAAGGAAGAAACCACCAACAAAAAAGGCAAGAAAACAAACCCCAACAACCCTCCCACCACCGCCACCAAACCCAAACCTACTAAAAATCCAAAAGCAGTCAAATATTCACCCAACAGCATCCTAGCCGTACGTGCCGCACATGCCAAAAGTCCCACCCAATCCCACATTTTTGGGACAAAAACGATTGGTTTTTCAAACGATACAGTAGTGAAGGATGCACAAAGTTTATTAGAGGGGTCGTGGATTTCTTCTTCGGCGAATGTTCGAGGAGGAGGAGGAGTGGGGAGTAAGAAGAAGAAGAGGAGTGTGCAAGAGAGCCTTTTTCCGGAGGAGGACGAGGGAGAGGACAGAAAGAGTGCTGCAACAACTGCTGTAGCTACAACTGTAGCTTCTTTGCCCAAGAAGAAAGTGACACCGTCGTCAGTATCGGGAAAGAAGGGTGGAGTGTCATCATCATCATCATCCAACACCAAGGATAAATCGGTTCAAAATCACAAGACTATACAAAGTTTATACAAGAATGAGTGTGTCAAGGCCAAGGACTTTGTCACTTCCATGTTTGGATCGGCTACAAAGGATCATGGTGGAGAAAAGATGGAAGAGGATGGAGCAGCGTCTTCTCCGGAGAGTTGTCTAGAGTTGAAAATGGACAGTGGGTAAGTAGAGAGATTGACTTGTTTCTTTTTCATACATCTCTTGTGCAGTTTCTAACACTTTCCTGCTCATACACACACACAAATACCTTTTCTCTTCAGACGCATGGATCTATTCAACTCCCTCTTATCCGAGGTAATGTTCAAAAAAGGCCTCGAAAGCATGGACGTTGATGAAATGATCTGCAGTATAAATACCAGTAGTCAACGTGGTGATACCGTCAAGCCATTTACGTTATTGGAAGTCAAGGCCTTTTTGCAAACGTTGGATTCTCAGAATCGGATTTTTGTGAGTTGGGAGGAGGATAATTCGGGGACTATTTACACGATATAGACACGAGCGAGAGTTGTATACGTGTTTTTCGGGGGAAATGAACATGCATAAGTAAATAATAGCGTTGAAACTACCAGTGTTTCGGGAGGGAGATTTGCTTTGGAAGCAGTCTCTCATCGGACAAGAAGTTTCGGATGCGGTGCTCCTGGTACCATAGAGAGAAATGTGTATTTGTGTTGCAAGATGCAACTGTTTAGCTCAATACAAATCTCTACCCGGCGTGCATATATTGTGATGGCTATTCAGACTAACATATTTTAAGTAATATAGTTGCCATTTCAAACACTGACACACGTTTTCATCTATTGAGTAAGAGTTATCACATTAAAACAAGAATATACGAAAAAGGGTGCCGATTTACAGAGCAGCAAGCTTGATGCTCACAAGTGACACATTCTTGATAGCCTTAGAGCACAATGGGTGCAATGTGCGTGTAGTCACTCGGAAGGCATTTGCCTTGGGGTTTGCTTCCACTCTTACCAAGCAGCCAACATTGATATTGTTCCCATTCACGTCCTTGGCGCCTGTTCGGAACGTTGCTGCACCTGATACAGTCCATGGCGTTGGGTCCACTCCCTCACATCGACCAAACTTCAACCCATTTACAATAATGTTTGACACCCGACTCATGTATTCCTCGTCGATTCCAGAGGAGTTAGGTGGCAGTCTCATGACTTCTTGACATTCACGGTCTTGCCCCTCAAGACTCTTCCATCGCTGCATAAAAGCTCCAGGATCGAGGTTGACTGGCTCCATGAAACATGTTGCAACCAATGGCAGGCGTAGTGGATAATCGTGACGTTCTCCTTCTTCCGTCTCGAAGGTTATTCTCATTGATGGGGCATCATCAAACGGTGCAGTCACTTCCACCAATAGTAGCATCTTGGCTTGAGTCTTATTCTCAATCGAGCAGCCTTCATCGCCCTCTCCATCATCGATCAAACCTTGCGTCCCTTGCATTTGCACTCTCAAATGATCTGGCTGATCAACTTTAACCTTGAAATTGTGAATGGCGGTGGCATGCAAGTTACCAAAGAACACGGAGATACGCCCCTGAGCTCCGACGTACTCGTGTTTGACACCAACCTGAAGCATTGCATTCTCAAACAACACACCTGATGGCGAGGTGCAAAGATTGGAAAAGGCCTTGCGCATGGCAGGAATGAGATCTTTGGGAATACCCACGAGGGTAGGGTTTGCCTCCACAGCAGCAATCTTTTCATCTTCTGCTGCTTCGGCGGCGCCGTCAGCCATTTCCTCTTCCAACTCTGGCTCTTCCTGTTCATCGATAGGAGCCATGCCCTCATCCATCATCTGGGCATTAAGCATTGCCCGTTGCTGCTCCACCTCACTAGGAGTTGAGGCCTTGGTCACCGCAGCACTATTTTCTCCCTCAGTCTCGAGCAATCTCAATTCCAAGGCACTTCGACGCTTATCCTCAAACGGGGGCATTTCTCGTAACAAATCTTCCACCGCCTCGGGACTAAAGGCTTCCCTCATTGAGGCATACTCCGCACAACGTTGCTGCACTTCCACATCCACACTATTCTTGCTCTTGGCAAAGACAGGTGCCACAAGAGGACGACATTCTTCGTACAAGTTGGCCAACTTGGCGTAAGAGCTGATGAGGATGGACCGAGTTTGAGTGTCCACATTATACCAATGTTGATGAAGGACATGAAATTGCTCTTCTCCACTCATACCTGGACGTTCTGCGATGAGGAAACCAAACTCACCCAAAATATAGGCTGCGACACGAACGGTAGTTTCATGACAGCGGTGGGTACTCACTGCCAAGAATAGAGTTGCAGCAGCATACCCCTGCAGATCACCCTGGGGATGATTGGTCACAATCTGCACCACACGATGCCAAATGGGATCACTCACATAATCACCACTAATGGAAATCAACTTCAAAATTGTATCCACATACCAACGCAAATCTGTAGCATACTTTTCCGCCAAAATAGCAATCTTGAGTACCATCTCCTCACGAATACTAGCATCCGCCACAACCAAATGTGCCACCAACTCATCCACAATACGTTCCGCATTATCCGTATCACAAATCACAAACAACAGATCCAACGCCCTTCGTCGTACACTAATATCCGCATCCTTCAACGACACCAACACGGTAGCCTGATGCTTCTTCGCCCCCTCCACACTCCCATCAATCTGCGCAAGTTGCGCCATGGTCGACAATCCCAAATACCGAATATTGGGTTCACGCACGGATATGAATTTTCCCAAAATATTCATTGCCCCCTCTCTCATTTCTGGAGGGCAGGTTGTCCCCCAGGCGACAATCAAATTGACCGCTTCAAAGAGAATGGCGTGATCGGCATTGGATTTGTTGATGGAATCGGACACCTCCGTTTCAAACATGATACGTGTGACGACATTGATGAGTTGACCGACATGATCATTGCCCCCCATTCCGATATCATGACCCTCAATCGCATCAGGGTAGAGTTGCAGAAATTTGAGTAATTTGATTTGAAGCCATGGACTGGGAGTACGATAATAGAGGTATTCTCGTGCACAATCCTTTTTCAATACCAAGACACTCAAAATATGCACAATATTGGGAATGAGCACCCCATATTCCTCCGTTTGCTGTGATGCCAATCCGTTCAATAGACTCATCACACTAGTTAACACCCCCAAATGCTTATCTTGGAGAAGCTGCACCACATGAGGGGCAAAGATTCGCCCCGAAATTAAATTGGGACTAGTCCTCGTCAAACGCAACAAACACAACGCCGCCTTCTTCTTGACCTGCTCCGTGGACCCCTTGGACACTAAAATATGCTGTACCTCCACATGCATCGCCTGAATCAATTCCAATCCAGAAATATTCGCCAAGGAACACAATGCTAGACATTGCGTCGCATCATTCTTCACTCCACCGCCCTTGCTGGATGATTTGCCTCCCCCCACTTTGGTCATGGGAGCCATGGTCAAATCCTTCTTAATAGTGTCAATCACTCCCCCCATGACGGGATCACTCCCCCTCAATAATAAACTGAGTGCGACATATCCGACACTCTTTTCTCCATATTTCTTCGACCTCACCAGCGCCAACACCTCGGCATGGCCAAAGTCCACTTCATACCCCAACACGTGAATATAGACCAATTTCCAAATGTACTTTTTGCGTTGATACGAGGATAGGGAGGGGTTGGATCCATCGGCAGCTAATTTGGTTCCTCCGCCGGGGTTGAATTTTTTGCGAATTTTGGCTAGTTCGACTTCGATGCGGGAGGATTCTTCTTCTTTGGATTTGGCGTTGCGGAGGTCTGTTATGAAGTTGTTTAGGCCCCGGGCTTGGGATGACATGGTTGTTATTGTGGTTTGATGTTGATGTGTATGTTATGTGTCGTGGTTTGTGTAGGGTGCCATCGCTCTCGGAGGCCGTTTTCTCATGTCATTGAGGTTTTTGAATCGTTTTTCTTGCTACCTCTTGAGAAGTTGTTTGCTTGAGGGGCTAAAGGAGACCTTGGCACGACCGTTGAGACAGGAGTCTCGCCGTCTGTTCGTCAGGATGATGACGCACTGCTTGTTTGTTCTGTTTTGCTTGCAGTAGTGATCCTCATGCCATAATAATCCATGATATTAGCCATAGTAGTCTCTCTACTGCGTGTTTGATATCACAGAGTCATCGCTTGTGACATTATTTTAGGTCTGGCCGTACTTCTGTTTTCTCATTTTTCTCGACGAAGTTGGTTCTCTTTATTCGAGAAGAGTACTATAAAGGAGGTTGCAGGTTGCAGTGACGTTGTTGCAGCCTTGATGATGCCTCCTCATAAGTCGGCTAGTTTATTACTATAATACATCGAAGGAAATTCAATTTCCTCCGTTGTACTTGATCGTTGCAAACGCAAATCCCCAGCAGCCCATTTGTTGCCGAACCTTTCCCATGCACTGATTCCAGGAATGAGAACAAGGCATTCCAAAGATGCTTGCATTCATCCACATATGCATTCTTCCAATCAAATGATCAACGTCACACTGAACAGCTTGACTAACATTCTCCCAGCCCTTCAACTTCAACCGCGCACGTCTTTTCTTTGCAGCATCGGGATCGTATTCGTAGTAGCTCAACTTCTCCTCAAATGTCTCGCTTCCTTTCAAACCAAAATAGTCACGAAACCACTCGCACCTATTCATTCCTAGACCAAGATTGAATAATACGACTTGCTCCAGTCGATGGAGAGACCATTTCTTCTCTGAAGCGTATTTCTTCTCAGATTCAAACGACTTGTCTCGTTGTGTGCTGCACACGAATTTGAACAAATTGTCAGTAGTGTCGACATGAAAGTTCACCCTCTTGATCGAATTTTCCGTCACTCGATACAACCGGATGTACTCATCACCTCCGAACAACTGAATGACGTATTTGCCTTTAATGTGAATCTCTCTCTCAAAATCCTCAAGATCAAGACCCTCACTGTAGATACTACCAATACAGAACTGGAGAATCAACTCGTTAGGAATGCATGCGAAAAATAACCACTTGCTACTTGTAGGATGCTGAATCGCTCTAACCTTTTTCTGCATAACACTATTGACGATGTCGTCATGGTAGATCAATATCTGTTGGCAGGTCAAGAAAGAGAGCTCACCGAAACGCTGGATGTCTATCTGTTCAATTTCTTTTGTTCCCTTCTTCTCCGCCTCCTCCATTGCAAGGCGTCTCAATCGATTCATCGCCTCCTCATCCTTCCTATCAATGTCCAAAAACTGTTTCAAGGTCATGCCAGGTGGAAGAATATCATCTACCGAAATATCTGAGTGATTGGCCAAGAGAGTGAGCATTTCCCTAACCTTTGCGGCAGCAATTGCTGCGGCTTCCTCTTTCGTGGATCCACCACCTTTGCCATGCGTGTCGACAAAGCAGCCATCTGCAACAGCTCGTAAGTCCTTTTTGAATTGTTCCGCAAGTTTGGGATTGCCACAGAACTCTTCGTCAATTTCTTTGTGATGTAATAACTTCAATTCTTCATCAAATGCTTTCTTCACCTTCTTCAGATGTTGGGCTCTCTTTCGATACGCTTCCGATCCAGAATGTCCTCGTTCTTTCTTCCTCCTCTCGAGATTGCCTAAATATTTGTTTTGAAACATGGTGTTCCCTTCTGTAATTTGTAGCAATTCTGTACATTCCGTCCTAAGCCAATTCCAATTCACTAGTTGCTTGGTCTCTTCGTCCCCAGTCTCTTCATTTCTCATGGTGAGAAGAGAATCGAAGTAATCAAGACCAACCTTCAAATTGCACTTCTTTTGATCGTCTTCCTCATCGTTGAATACTTGTAACAACTTTTGCTGGTGCTCTAGCAGTTCTGCCTTCTTTTCGGCTGCTCTCTCCTCTGCAAGACGAATCTTTTCGGCTGCTCTCTCCGCTGCAAGACGATTCTTTTCGGCTGCTCTCTCCGCTGCAAGACGAATCTTTTCGGCTGCTCTCTCCGCTGCAAGACGATTCTTGTTCATAATGTATTGCTCAAAAGATAATAATCTTTCTTCAGCTTGATATTTCATAATAGGTCTCAATACACGTTCAATTCTTTTCCTCAAGTTCTTCCGTTTGCTTTCATCATAGTCAGGACTGCTAGCAAAGAATCCAGTAATTTGATCCGAAAGGAGAGTTGATGAAAATCCACAGTAAGCACACGCATAAACAGCCATCTTGCAAGTGTCTGATTGACTATCAAAGGGTTGTGTGAGGACTATATCCATGTTCCAAGATTCTGCTACCGATTTGATCATATCCAGCAATTGTTGATCACCTTCTTTGACCTTTTTCGCCATGAATGTTCTTGTGCAACCATGGCATTGATGTTCTCTCCCACGTTGCACCTCATGCGTTTTGTGGCAGACAACTTCGTATCCACAGGGAACCTTCTTTCCGTTGCGTTGGATCAATATCTGGCATGTTTGATTGGGAGGACATTCTGGATTTATTAATATTCCGCTTGATTGTGCTGTGGAAGAACTTGGCGACAATTTGCCTCTCTCGGCTGCTACCAAATGAACAGGTAGATAGATGTTGACATTGTTGGTGGTACTTCTAGTGAAAGAATTGGACTCATTCCCGTTTGGTCGGAGCGCGGAATGTGGATTGTTTGCGCCACTTTCCAAGACGGTGTTGACGGCACGGAGGGCATTTGTCGTGGAGGATATCGTCTGCTGCAGTAGAAAATTACTAGCTGATGTGCTGCGATGATGACTGGATGAGCGCCCCTCGTCCTCATTGTTCGATGCCAACGATAATGGAGTGCACAATGTCGGCGGAGGCAATTGACGTGACGTCGCTGGACGTTTCGACGGCAATGGCGGCGGCGGTGCAATGGTAGTAGATTGGTCTCCATGCCATTGACTGGACTGATCATGTTTCCTTTTTGTTGACATCGTAGAGTTGGTTTCCAATGAATTGCCATCGATTAGGAAGCATTGCTGTCGTCAAAGAGCAAAAGATCAGTTTTTTGCTTTTTGATGGAATCTGTTTAGTTTGGGGGCTCTCGTTTTTCCTCTTGTTCGGGTGTATGTATTTGTTGCTCGTTAGGGTGTCTAGGAACTCTTTTCTTCCCCAGTTGCCTACTTTGGTCATTTTCTTTGCATCAGCAGGCTCTAGGAAGAATAAAGTGCCTTTCTGGTCTGGGCTCATGAATGCAAAGAGACCCTTCCGATCATCCTTCGAGCTCCCATTGTCGCTTGCTTGGGACGAATTGAACATTCTTTACCATATGAGTTTGCTTTCGAGGTTGTCTTCCATAGGTTCTATCATTGAATGGGTTGGGTACTGTCTTCACTTTAAGATTATCTTGGGGAGGGATCTTTATGATGCTTTCTAAACCATTAAATTTAATGCTCCTGGCATGTTGTGGTAAGCATTCAACTTCAATTTCATCCGGTCCGTTGGTCAGCAGACCAAAGCTCCATCAACGTCAGAATCCATCGTCCCATCTACTTTGTTGATGTATTTGATTATCAGCGCACCCTTGTCTCTCCCCATCGGGTAATATACAATAATCTCGTCTTGAAATTTATCATCCCCATGAAGCCGAACAATCTCCACTTTCTCTGGCCCAGGATTCAATAGATACCCTCTGTACCATATTCCATTCATTGCATAGGCTATCATTGGACATGTGTCGCTCTTAAGTACCTTCGAAAAGTTGGTATTATCAATGTATGTCTTGCCATGGATGCAGTCCTTTGAGCCGATGCATCTTTTTGTCAGGACCATCTTGCCAAAACCTTTGTGACCACGATCAAAGAAAAGATAAGCTTTGCCGTGTGATTTTGCATTCGAATTGTCGTGGATTGCTTGTATTTGCTTGATGGTTCTCGCATCATTAATTGAAGCTTTTTCCGCTGCCATGATGACTCTTGTTTTCCTCTGTTATATTTGCTTCTATTGGCATTGATGCTTTGCCGCTGAGCTTTCTCTTCTTTGGTATTGGTTCAGTTAGCTTTATATCATCAGCCGCATGTCCGCATGTGCTGAACATATACTCTAGGAGCGCAGCATCAACATTACTAAAAACCATCCTTTGTGATAGAACAAGAGCAAAAGACTAGCAGCGCAGCACAAGATTGAGAGACGATGCGGTACAAGCTCCAGCCGGTGGTGGTGGGATCAGCCGACGAATGCGGACTTGGAGAGTGAAGAGGTAGCCTCTTCTGTTGTATCTGAGGACGCGTCTGAGGTGGGATCGCAGTCGTCTATTGAGGACAGTGCATAAAAGGGTTGGCTAGTTGGATCTTACAAGATGGGGTTGCATGGTGGTCGATGAGTCTGCGAGTTTGTTGAGAGCGTTGAGCTGAGCTGCGCTGTCGGCATCAAGTTTTATTTTCGTGCGTTGAATCGCTAACTTCCGCCATGCGCCATCTGCAGTCGCTTACCGCTTAGATACCGCTTAGCTTGCCACTTGCCCAAATTGTATTTTGTAGCTTGTTGCTTTGGTGCGTCCATACATCGTAGCTGGCGGTTTGCATGATGTTGTAGGGCGACTAATCTGGAAGGGGTTTCCGCAGCAAGCCTGCTTTTGACGATGGGCACAAATAATTTAGAGAGCGACATGATGATGTATTGCGCTTCCTGCGGCATCGGGGAAAATGATGACATCAAATTGAAGAAATGCACCGCTTGCTAATACCTCGTAAGATATTGCAGCGTTAAATGCCAGAAGGAGCACATGCCAAAACACAAAAAGAATTGCAAGAAGAGAGCCGCTGAATTACATGACGAAATTTTATTCAAGCAGCCTGAAAGCACACATCTCGGTGACTGCTGCCCATCTGTTATTTGCCGCTACAGCTTGATCCATGTGGATTTACTAAGATGTCATGCTGCAGCAAACTGATCTGCAATGTCTGCAATCTTTCCAATTTGATTCGCGAGTCGGAGGGGTCACTGGAGCACAGATGTGAATTCTGTCGGCAACCAATACCAGATACGGAGGAAGAATTTGATAAAGATACCATTAAAAGAGTGGAAGCGAATGATCCCGTTGCAACATGCGATTTGGGTCTCATGCGCCACAAGGAAGGGGATTACACTGGTGCATTTGAATATTGGTCAAAAGCAACTAGATTGGGTGATGTGGCAGCGCAATTTAATCTATCATGTTTGTATCGAGAAGGGAAAGGTGTTGATAAAGACGAGAAAAAAGAAATTCATCATTTGGAAAAGGCTGCTATTGGTGGGGACCCTAATGCTAGGCACAATCTTGGTTGCGTCGAGGGTAACAATGGCAGGACCGAGAGGGCAATACAACATATTATCATTGCTGCCAATATGGGTCATGACGGTTCATTTTGTGCGCAAGGAATGATCAGCAAGGATGTCTTTGCTGAAACTCTTCGCACACATCATGAGGCTGTCGATGCTATGAAAAGTCCACAGAGGGAGAAAGCAGAAGTAATAATGAAACAGATTGAAGCTGGAAAAGCAGCTGGGCAGATTTAATCTTGCCACTTGCCGGAAACAGTCACCATGCAGATGAACACAAGCGATTAGCTGCAGCACTCGAGCTCGAGGAAGATGGAGCCGAGAGAGGACACAAGGAAGTTGTTTCCAGTGCAGCAGTAGCAGCCCTAAAAGCCGAGCAGAGAAAGAAGAAGTAGTAGTCTCCCTACCCTTGCTACGTGGGTCGCCTCAATCAGCTTTGACAAAAGGTAAACCGTTTCTCTCTCAAAAGAAACATGGCATTGAACACTTGCCAATACAGGTAAAGATTGCCGTCATTCTAATGATTTTTGATTTATGCGCAGCTGTAATAACCTCAGGATCTGGGAGAGGAAGGCGAAAGAAAAGCTCGAAGAAGCGATGAAAAATATCAAGTATGGAAGAGACTAATTCTAACAGTACGCCCCTGCCAGCGGCAAAATGACGAAGGTAAGGGCATGCCGCGGTATGTAGTGACTTGATGAGTGCTCAAAAACTAAAGGAATGAAAAGGGAGAGCAACCGTACCATAGGAAACAAGTTTACTTTTACTTTTATGCGTAAGCTTCAAGTTCTACTCCAAACCCCAATACTCTGCCTCCATCCTCCAATGCCTGTAAAACTTAATCCTCATCTCCAACTCCACATAAACACGAACGCCTCACGAACAAAACAAAATCGTCTGAGGCTGAGCCTAATCCATAACCATAAGCTAAAATGTGAAGGTTCCCAGAGCCACAATCGAAACCAAACAAATACCAACAAGAGAAGTCAGAAGTAAAGAACTACCGCTGCACTGATTCATGCTGTACTTGCAATGCTTTGCCTGCCTTGGGTCCCTTGGATGATTTGCTGCTAGATACTGCAGGAGATTCTGAAGGAGATTCTGAAGGAGATTCTGAAGGAGATAAGGTTGGTGAATAGGTAGGGCATGGTTCCGAAAAACACCCAACACTCTCCAAAGTCGACAGAAGAAACGGACCAACAAGCTTGACAGCTCCCGACTTGACAATACTCTGGTGGGGAAGTCCTCCATTGAAGTAAATTGCGCTCCCTTTGACGTATGGGATGCACAAGTCATCATCATCCGTCTCAAAGTACGCATCAGCAGTCGCTTCCTGAACATAGAATGCTGTCAATGATTCGTCAGAGTCCTCAAGAGGTGTCCTTCCCTCAACTCTCACATCGGTATGGCGCACAGAGCTCTCGGTAAGGTACAAAGTTTGCACATGCACATCATGAAAGGAGTAGCCGTCTGGTAAGTTGACAATCCTGCCCGTCGCTTGCTGCATCTTTCTGATGAAGGCAGGGAACACCAAAGCCTTGCCGTAGATCTTACCGTCATGTGGTTGGCGATTGTTGGATGCATCAGAACTTTGGGTGGCAGCATCAACTTTAACACTGTAGTCGATATCTGGGAAGAGACGAGTGCAATCGAGACAGCTCACGTGACGATCATCAGCCACGGCGACGCGCACCCATGGCATGATGGCCGCCGCAATTGCGGCATTCAAAAGGATTCTTAATAGATGGGTGATGAGATGACAAGACCAAGAAGACAAACAAACTGATAAACAATGAATACGAAGATGTGTGAGTGTGAGTGGAGTGTGAGTGTGAGTGTGAGTGTGAGTGTGAGTGTGAGTGAGGTGGTGGTGTGAGTGTGAGTGGAGTGTGAGGGGGGTGGTGTTAATGTCGGCGCCAGCGTTCTTCACAATAACAGCAACTTGGCAGTGTTTCACTTACTCGTCTGAATATTTATGAGCTGCACAGAGTGTTGTTCTGTTGTGATGTGTTTTGTAGAAGTGTTCGGGCATGGATCGGTGGACGAGGACGAGCTTTCTCACATTCACATCGATCTTGTCAACCGACAATTTTGATCCTTCAAACATTTTGAAAAATGAGCACGCTGGAGTTCACTATGTACAGCAAAGTCGGGAAAGGGGAGTGGTAGCTCTCATTTCGCTTTCGAGGAAACTGCTTAAGTGTCCTCCTACACCCCTATATCAAGGGTTAAAATGTCCGTTGAGCATGTTTCAGCCTTAGGGAGCAAGTATGAAGGAATCCCGATCTCTGACACGAGAGCAGATGTCCGTCCGTGCATGGAAGCTGAAAGCTGGAAGCAATCTAAAAGATCTAAGGCCGTTGCTATTGAGTGGCAAGGTTGAGATGCATGCATGTCCTGTACATATGGAGGAATAAATGACACGTGCAACTCCACGAATATTGTAGCCAGCCGATTTCGCGTAAGTAGGTAGTTCGGCGCCCCGGAGGGGCCTCCTTATCCTTATCAATCCAGGTACAGGTACAACTTGAGGATTCGGCTGTAAGTATGTGTACACTTGAGGATTCAAGGGTGTCAGCCAGACAGAGTTTTCCTCATCAAGACATTATTCTATGGCCATAATAACATCATTTCTGACTTGGATTTGAATTCTCCCCAATCCACAAGAATAATGCCACGTTTTCCTAGATTGCTTCCCACCAAATCCCAATTTACCCTGTCGCCAATAACTTGTTTGGTTAGTTGTATGATGCGTTGTTGTATGATTATGATGATGGTGCGATGTATTGTTGTTGCTTTTTACCAATTCTTCGATTGCCTCCGGTCGCCCTTTTGGTTTTGGTTGTTTCCCATACGGCCAATGTAGCACTACCAAATGTCGATTGTCGATGTTCATTCGGCTGTAGCAGATTCTTCTCCATTGCAGCTGTCCACTCTTGTGATAAGATTGTTCTCTCCTCATAGGAATTGCCTGGTTCCACTATCACTAGATAGACTAGATCTGCCTGCAGATCAAAAATGTACAGCTTGATACCTCGAAGAGCATCGTGGTTGATTAGTGAATACTCTAAGTAAGACTCTTCCCTTGCATCAAACTATACGTGCTGTTGCATCAAAAGGATGCAAAGATTCATCATCATCATTCTCTCAAATAGCTTTTTACATCACCTTCTGAAGCAATTCAACCTCCTACGAGATTATCTTTCCAGGCAAGAATCAAGAATGCATTGGCAGTGCCTTTTTGAATGCATTCAAATTCAAGCAGGAGCAAAGACTATGTATATGTTATAGTTGCTAACTCTGATTGGTTTATATCAACCTCCCCTGCGAATGACTTGAAACCTTCTCTGATCTGGTGCCGCAAATGGAACGCTTGATTGTCTGCAATTGCTTGCGCACTGCTGAGACCATGAAAAGTCGAATAATTAAGAAGAATCCCCTTTAGATATCTAGAATTGAGGAGCTTTAGATGCAACGTGAAGACCATAACATCTATCTATAAGTGTGAGCTGCTCTTTTCCGAAACTAGGCCCAAATCCCAACATTATCAGCCACAAATACTGCAAGGGCCGTTACCGAAATGAGCATTATACCAACTTTGCAGACTCGCCCTTTGATTGTTACTAAACCACGTACTAGCTAAACACGTCGCAAGCAACATTCTCATATCCAAGTAATAATGCTGAGGATTATCACAGAACCCCCTTTCCAAATCATTGTAGCATGAACGAACACAATCATATATTCTATTCCCATCAATATTACTCGGCTTGTCTTCCAAATATCTTGATACCAACTGAGACAATTCCGTTACATTCTCTCGTCTAAAGTTGTACGTCCCATGAAACAAAGTGGGTACTTCTGGTCGGCTGTCGAGAGATTGCTGAAGATTATTTGCCAACGATGTCAAAGAATCAATTTGCTGATTAGCATCCGCTAGTCTCATCAGCAGAGATACGTTTTCTTCTCTGAGAGAGTCCAACTCTTCCTCCCTCACGGCGGAGCTGTTGTTGTTATTCCCCGATGATGCGCTACAATTATTCTGCACAGTGAGAAGAATAGTCCGCAATGGATCCTCTCCAAGCGCAGCCACTATCATGACCACCACACTTGACTTGAATTCCACTCCATATCCGTGATAGAATCCCATCCAACTGCCGTAGCTGACCAACAGTGCAAGGCCGTCGGTCGATCGGGCAAATATTTCTATCGCTCAGCGCTTGATGAATGCATGTCCGACAAAATAGATGATCGCATGGAGTGATGAGCGGCTCGGAGGGCACTGTCATACAAATCGAACAGATGAGATCATCTGGAACATTCTCTTGGTGTAAAGCGACTGGTGCAGGTGCTGCCATAATGAAGTTGTGTCGAGGTGACGTCTGTCATGAAGGATGAAGGTGCGGGGCGCAAACACTGGTTGGCGGCGCCACTTTGGTACAATACCGCTTTTTTGTGTATTAGTTCCTCCGTATGTGGAGTGGCCGTGGCGAATGGCGAAGCTCTTCTGCTTCTTGTTAGCTGGGCACAGGCACTGCATCTGTGAGGACCTATGTATATGAGACCGAAGCTGACCGAAGACAGTGTTCCCACGTGCCATAACATACTTATCGTGTCAGCTGCGATTATTTTCTTACTATTACCGTGGTGCAAGTCCGTTTTTATGAGGCCCACCTACATACTATAAAATTTCTGTTACATTATCAAGAGAACTAACTTGGAGAGCGACACGATGATGTGTTGTGCTTCCTGCGGCACCGCAGAGGTGGATGACATCAAATTGCAGAAATGCACCGCCTGCAAATCTGTTCGATACTGCAGCATTAAATGTCAACAAGAGCATCTGCCGGAACATGAGGAAACATGTAAGAAGAGAGCGGCTGAATTACGGGACAACATTTTATTCAAGCAACCCGAAAGCACCGGTGATTGCCCCATCTGTTTTTTGCCGCTACCGATTGGTCCAAAAAAATCTACGCTGATGGTATGTTGCAGCACAATTGTATGTGGTGGTTGTTGTCATGCTAATCTAACTCGAGAGATTGAGGAATCGCTGTTTCCATCATGCCCATTCTGTCGGAAGGCAGCACCGTTGACTGATGAAGAGGGGGTCATGAATATGATGAAAAGAGTAGAAGCGAATGATCCAGTTTCACTACGGCAAATAGGCAGACAACGCTACGAGGAAGGGGACTATAACGGGGCATTTCAATACTGGACAAAGGCAGCCGGATTAGGGAATGCGGAAGCGCATTATGAACTATCCTGTTCCTATGCGGAGGGTGAAGGTGTCGAGATAGACGAGGAAAAGCGTGTGTACCATTTGGAACATGCTGCTATTGGTGGAAATCCCAGAGCCAGATACAATCTTGGTTGCGAAGAGGCTAAAAATCGTAGGATGGATAGAGCAATTGGGCATTTCATTATCGCCGCCAACCTCGGTCATAACGAATCACTGGAGGTATTGAAGAATTTTTATGCAAAGGGGCATGTTAGTAAAGATGCTTTTGCTGCAGCTCTTCGTGCTCACCAGGCTGCTGTCGATGCTACAAAAAGTCCACAGAGGGAGATGGCTCTGCAATGGGAACGACTTCAATGACAGCGCTCAGGGACTTATTTGCTGACTTCTATCCGCGGTCTTCGTGCTCACTAGGACTACTGTAGATGCAACAAACAATAGGCACCCGAAAAACATCTACACATGCATGTAACGTGTCTAGAGGAGATGCAAGGAAAGCCACCGTAAATCCGTTCTGAAGGCCACAAAGAGAGTGCGAGTGTATTGGTTTGAAAGCCAGTGATAAGAAAAAAAGCATTTCGAGATCCTTTGAGAAGGCAGTATCTAGATTCATCGGCGCAATATCAAGAGATAGGGTGGGAGAAGGCTTTCCAGCAATAGAATAAAGATATAGTGCCCATGCTGTATCATACTTGTCATCAATGATAAGATGTTTTGTATCGGTTTCTAGTTTAAGTGTTGAGTACGCTTTTGGCGAATATTTACAGTAATTTTGCTGTCGATCATTAGGACGCACAGCGATCTACGATGCAGGATTTCAGGATGCCAACAGAGATCTTTCCCCCAAATCACCATCATTCTCAACAATACTTTCTGAATACAAGATGAACAGACGAAATACGACAATGGAAGCGACCACCACCCAAGGCGATAGGAGTTTGAACGCAAGAAAGCAGACGAGAGCACCGATAACACCGTTCAGTAACCACTCTCCAACTACTTTTGATTGCACAACTTCTGGAGGGGCTACTGTGCTGTTGCTAACATCCACCTCCTCATTATCCAGCAGCATTGTGTGCTCATTCACAGCTGGTGGACTGCATGGGCGGGCTTGTGATGACATGGTTGTCGTTGTTGTGTAGATGATGGATTGTTAAACAATGGAGCGGTCTCTAGATTTCTTATGCTTCGATATAATACACGGAGCGATGTTGTCTCCGGTCATCATAATCCAGGCTTCGTGCGGACTAGCTTTTCCCTACCTTGCCGCGCAGGGCCAGAGCTTAACCCAGAATTCTGCCAAAAGTTTTGTCTGACTGTCTGACTGTCCGTCCAGTAGGGGAAGTTACTACCATACTGTACGTGTATGTGTAAGTTCTGTATCCAATAATGTGAGTAGGCTAGACAAAGTCATAGTAACTTACGTGAATTTCTTGAGACTGCGCAGGAATGCAAGGTATTGGTATTTTTAAGTATATATATTATTTTTACATATGTACCTACCTCGTAACACTTTACACCCGTTGAGATTTTATGTTTCTTGTTTCTGAAAAATATCGCTGATTTGGAGATGCTGTCTTTTCTCGTTTCTTCAAAATTATCGCCGATTTCGTCACCCTTTTTTTGACAAGCCTCACAATCCGGCAGCTAGTTTGTGCTGGTGGAGATCATGAGGGACCTTTGACGTAGGAATTAGTATCAAAGGTCATCATGATCTGTGTAGGAATTAGTATCAAAGGTCCCCATGATAACGAGAAACGAGAAAATGCCCTGTAGAGAGGGGTAGAGAAGTCAAAAAATGGAACATCTCACATCTAAGTCAACACTATTGTACTTGTTGTACAAATGATGCATTTGTGCTCGACATGGCTTCATCTCTTCCTACGAATCGGACAACGACTTCCCTGATGAATCTGTTGTCTAGTCGTAGATGCTGCATATCCTTTTCTTTAGCAGCGAATGAGTGAACAACCGGTCTTTCTTTCGTCGGCATCAACATCGGCGACTGATGCCCTGCGCTGCATCATCGGTCGCCCGGGAACTCATCAGCGACAACTCGAACTCAACGCATGAGAGATAGTGGACGAGAGACATCATCTAAAGCGTGGCCTCTGCCGGTTGTTGGCATGCAATCGCCGTGTAAGGAATCGTTCGGAAGGAGAGTAGCTCATCTGTCTGGAGATATACAGTGATGTAGAATACAGAGTTGCCAGCAGTCCTTCAAGTCAACAACTCCTCACAACATGGAGATTCGTTCCAACCAAACAAAGATCAAAACATGATGATAATTCTCGATAGATAGGCCCATGATTCACGTTTTAGTTATTGTCTCTTGCGTTACAATCGTCCATCGCATATAGTTGATGTTGCTTGTGAGAATGATGCAAAAGTTCTCTACTTCTCTTCTTACAGCAGCAACGTATGATGCATACAACAATTAGCAGCCGCCTTCGATGGAGGTCAGAACTTTTGGCGCTGGCGTTGATGTCAACCGGCGAAAATGTAATACTATGTGATGATGTGAGCAAACTCCTCCGCATTTCCTTCCCACGACGTCGATATACACAACAACGACCAATACAATAATGCATGCGAAGAGGATACTAGTATCAATGTTGCTTATATGGGCGTCAATGCATACGAATCTTTCATCTTACAATTGTGTGTGCGTGTCTTCTTCGACACAAGGCTAATCAGTTTCATCCACAGATGTGTGAAGTGTTCCGTCTAGCTGCAAGTTGTCACAAGCATTGACTCTGTGATATCAAACACGCAGTAGAGATG
>JAHBBA010001071.1:0-10391 GCA_018806925.1 Skeletonema costatum | reverse complement strand
CACAGAAAAGTACTAATAGAGACGCTACCACCAAAAAAGAAAACGCTGACAACCCAACTCAAGAAACGTACAATCAAGCGGATGAAAGCTCAAAAGAAACCATCTTACAATGTCTTATCCGTCTACACAAGGAGAAATCACTCTACAGAGGAGCAAAGAATATGGCACTTACGCTCATGATTAGTAACTTTATATTCTTCTATGCCTTGCAGGTCGCACGGAAAAGTTTGGCATCATTTCATAATAGTAACAATTCAAGTTCAGCGCACCAAAGGCAGCGACGGCTTCGGATGAGCAAGTCACTGGCATCCTTGTTGGCGTCAACGTTGGCAGGGGTGATCAATGTATTATTGACTAATCCAATGTGGGTAGCAAGCTTACGGATAATGGAGTCCAAGTCCATACGAAAGAAGAGCAACGAAAACGCAACAACAGCGAGGCAAACATCAATCACCAACAAATCAATCTATGGAATGTCATGCGTCGAATAGCAAAAGAAGAGGGTCTGTTACAATTATGGAATGGTACATTCACATCATTGCTCTTGGTATCAAATCCAATCATACAGCACTTTTTGTATGGGCAGATGCGTATACGGCTGCTATCGTTTGCATCGGCATCGTTCGAAAGCGAGGAGTGCGAGCATTAGAAACGTGGTTTCATTGCCATCATCATCATTGACTGCAGTGGAAGCATTTGTTCTTGGAGCGATATCGAAAATGGTGGCGACCGTGGCGACGTATCCTTTACAATTGGCACAAGTGCTGCTTCGTTTGCAAAGCAAGAACGATGCCGATGATTTCGACGAAGATGAGAGTTCTTCGAACGAGCCAAACGAGGACAATGGTCAATCAAGCAAGAACACGAAAGCATACAAAGGAATGATAGATTGCCTCCACCAGCAATTCACACAAGGTGGCATTCGAGGATTATTTCAGGGAATGAATGCAAAATTGTTGAGCACAGTATTGACCGCGGCATTTACGTTCTTGTCGTATGAGCAGACTTGGCTTGTGGGAAAGGTGCATCAAGCTCTGTTGAATGATGTATAGTTGTTTTCTTTCTGAGAGAGGTTGGATTCAGTAAACGCAAAACGCCTCAGAATCATCACTTCTTTCCCTTGTTTTTGGTTATTCTTGTTCCTTGCACTTGCAACACTCTTACATATACATGATGGTACAAAATGACTTGCGCCTGCGGGCTTATGCTTATGCATTTTGAAGTAATTCAGTAATAATACCATAATGCACATGGTACGTTTCATGCACTGCAGTCACTGCTTAGCTGCTACTTGTTCTTTTACATTGTAAGTTCCCGACGACGCAGTAACACTTACTTACCGTCATCATTTGAACTGAAGTGTAAATTAAAATTGTGTCGATTGTCTTCAGGAACTGGTGATAAACTGTTCATTCAGCCAGCTGCCCCGGCGAAGTTGCTCTGGGCAGCTGCAAGGAAACTGTTCATGGTAAAATGGACAGCTGCAAAGAAAGTGTTAATGTAAAATGACATAAACTAATTTCGCCGAACTAACAATGTGGTGTAGAGCGCGCTGAGTCGTTCTAAATCTCCGAAGCGCACGCAGATGAAGATATTGAAGAAGTGCTTGATTGTGTTCAGTTCCGTCCAGAAGACGATGATACTGTAAATGTCACTGCGAAAACTACAGTAAATACACGTCATCAAATCAAGACGCTCCTGCATGTAATTTTGTCACACATCTGAAATGTCTGTCGTACTTCCGAGGAAGGCGAACGCAGCCAAGGAAGGTCGCCGCACTCCGCACTGCCTGAATGAAGCGCATGGACTCTGAGACACCAGCGCAGCTTCCACGCCAGCTGTCACGGCTGCAGTTGCGAGGCAGCTGCAAAGAAAGGTCCACCGCAAATCGGCATAGCAGTTCCTCTTGATGACCACGTGGCAAGAGAAGAATCCGCCTAAAATCTCCTCGGAACAGACGCACGAAGAGGCACGCACACAAGATGAAGAATTGCTTCCTCGAGAGGTAAGTGTTGTAGTGTATCTTTGAGATTCTTTGTGTGTGCACATAAAAAAGAGCATTTGCCAAGTGCACTCATATCTTGCAAGCATCGGCAGCGATAGTAAGATGGATCCCTTCGAGAGCCTCCTCAAGGCAGCGCAGCAAATTGATTCACCCAACTTCAACGTGAAAGTTGTCGTCGAAATGAAGCAGCAGCAGCGGTCGTTGCCGTCGCAGACAACTACTATTAGGCCTACTACGCTACTGTCTACGCCGCCTCGTCCTTCGGCATCATCTTCAGCCGCCGCTGCAACCATGCCACCCCCGCCTCCACCTCCACGAGTTCAACTAGCTCATCATAATCCCATCAGCAGCAGCAGCAGTGTCCTCGCGATGCCCTCCCTTTATTCTCCGTATGCAGCACCAGCGCAGTATTTCAACTATTATGCTGCAGCTGCTCATGCACAGTCTTTGGGGTCATTTGGCCCACCAACCTTGGCCACCGCCGCCATGATGATGACACCTCCATCATCATCCTCTCCATCGTCTTCTTGGCCTTATTATCATCTCAACCCTCGTTTTTCGGGACACAGTCAAGAACAATTTGTGGTTCCTCCTGCCCCTGCTGTCGATCATCTTCCTCATCCAGCAACTGTAGCAGCAGCACAACCTTTGTGCTTGTTTCCCTTCGACACAGGCTGCTGCTCAACAAGCTTGTCAGGGGATGGCCAATCCACCTCCCGTAGCGGCAGCAGCAGCAGCATCGGCTACTACTTCTGCCTTTAGGCCCATTGCCGAGCGTCCTTTTCTTCCAGGAGCCAATAATATGACCTTTGTCTCCCCTGAGCCCAAGAAGAGCCGTCGTAGTTGCAGCAGTCGTCACAGTGTTACTACAGCTGCTACTGCTGCCCCTGTCGCTTTCTTGGAGTTGAAGCCATCTGCACAAGATGATGCTCCTCCTGAAGAAGAAGCCGCTGCCGCTGCTGCTGCCACCACTCCTGCTACTGCTACTACCAAGATGCGCATCGCTGTAACACCCGATGCCGAGGTCAACAACAAGAACCAGGATGCTGCTGATGATGAAGACGATGAAGAAGAGGAGGAGGAATTTGATGCCATCTCGACTAGTACTGCTGGGCCAGTCGATGAGAACATCACCCTGCCAGCATTATTCGATAATGAAGACAAACCTTTTGTGAATCCTACCCATTACATCATCGGTAGTGAGATTCTTGAACCGTTTGTCATCCCCAGGTATCATGAGGATGCTCCTGTTGCTGCTGCTTCGCTTCTGCTTCAACCCAGAAGAAGAAGAACAAGCAAGTCAAGAAGAGGAAGAAGAAGAAGATCAACTTTCGAGCTGGTACCATTGCCTTTCGCTGTCGCTTCTGCAAGCATTCTCCTTACAAGAGCGAGGCCCCCCTTGCAACCATCTACCCTGAAACAGTTGGGGGATTGTATCGTGCCAACTTGCGCTTCCAGGCTGGTCACTTGAACAAGTGCGAAGATTGCCCAGCCGAGGTGAAGGAACGCCTTGAGAATGCTCAACGTTCGGGGGATCGTCGTCCTTATGAGGTTCAAGTTGGAGTTAGGAGGTATTGGATTAGTACTGCGGCGAGGAAGGGATTCCGTAATGTTACTGTGAAGGGCAAGGAAAGGCTTGGCTTTGCACCTCCGGTTCTTCAAGAATATTAAGTGCCATCTCCCTCTATCTCTCTCTCTTCTTCACCACCTCCCAACGTAACAAGAGAGCGAATCAGCATCTTAACGCACGCACATCTACCTTGTTCTGAATGGAAATAGAAGGCTATCATACAAGAAAATACAGCATCCATTCGACTTCAAGTTTTACATCACACAGCACACACTTACTACACACACATCACACGTCTACCACCGAAAAGTCCCGTCTACACAAATGCTACGCATTTCAAACCATCCGTATTACCGAGTATCCAGCCATTTCAAAGCTGGATACGTACCAAATACTCCCAAATCAATCATTTTTCTACCATCGACTTGAAAAAGTCCTCATTATACCACGGCTTGGAGCGTTATAACTCCTATCCTCTTCTTCTCCACCTCCAGGAAGGGAATCACCACCTCCATTCCCTTCCGTGAAACAAGAGAGGGAGGCTCCTCGTCAAATCAGCATTTTAAGCATGCACATTACTTACCTTGATCGAAAGGCTATCATCCAAGACTATACAGCATCTATTCGACTAAAAGTTCACATCACACAGCACACCACTTACTACACACACAACCTCTACCACCGAAAGTCCCGTCTACACAAATGCTTCGCATTTCAAACCATATACATTACTCAGTATCCAGCCATTTCAAAGCTGGGTATGTCAGTAAGTAATACCCCAAACCCATCATTTTCTACCATCGAGATTTGAATAAAGTCTTAACACTATTTACCACTGGCTTGAATAAAGCTGTCTATACCCTAAAACTAAATCTCTTAATTTACTTTTACACGTATTACGATCTCATAGTTTTCTGTTGTTATTTCAATGGGACGGATAGCTCCGGCTCTGTGAATTTATACACTGTTGGTTGATACAAATACTGTTTCTAGAAATTCCTTTACACTCTCATTATAGCATCCTTCCAAAGTGACGATTATTTGCGTCGCTACTCAAAGAAGAGAGGCTTGCCGACCAAAAACACAAACTCACACATGTTTGTACACACGATATCCAGAAATCGATCGTTCTAGCGTTTTGTCTCTTTCTCCAACCTCCGTAAATGGGCAAGTAACTCCTCCTCTTTGCCCCCATATGCAGACAATAGCTCATCAGCCGACTTCCCCGGCGCTGTACTCTCAACGAGAGACTTGATCTCGGCTTTGATGGTTTCCAAATCTAGTTTTTCCTCCTCTACTTCCTCTTTACCAGTAGTCTTCTTTTCATACAAGTTGGTTGCCACAGATGATGCAACGCCCATAGCTGCGAGGGACGATCCCATCATGGCACTCGTGGGAGTTGCATTCTCGTCAACAACGCTATCTGCTTGCGAACCACGACTTTCTGACCAAACTGAGGGTGCAGAACTGTCATCGTCGTCATCATTGATAGATTCATTCTCTTCCTCTTCCTTTTTGGGTAATACCAATGGAGCAGCAACTACAGGAGCAACAGCGGCAGCGGCAGGTACAGCAGTAGCAGGTGCAGCAGGATTTTCCAAATCCAAATCATCCGTATCATCGGCAGGCTTTCCAGCAAATTCTCTCACTCGTTCCATTTCTTCTTCATTTCTCTCTCGATACCTTACTGCTACAAAGAGGACGACAGGCAAGGCGAATAGTGCTAAAATGATGAGGAAGATGTACCCTCCTCCTAGTCCGGTTGATGCCGTCTCTTCATTGCTTTCTAGAACATCACCATTACCTTCCTTCTCTTCACCAAGATAATCCACTCCATCACCAGGTAGACCCAATCCAAATATCTTTGCATTTCTCATCGAAAGATCCTCCACAATATTGTACAATCTACCATCGTCAATGGCTCTAATGATACCAATCTTCAAACACGAACGAACTTCTTCATATTGGGCGAGTTCGTCACTTGGTTTCATTATGATTGTGAATGCGATGCAGGAGGCGTTTTCGGGGGCGTAGCTTAGACCTTTGGGACATGCTGTATCCCATTTGTGTATTATTTAATGTTGAAGTGAGAAAAAAGATATGATGTGTGAGAATATCAAGTTCGTGCTGTTCAAAGAAAAGGACAAGACAAGACAGGAAACGAAACACAACCATCCCATGGCAGCATCTCGGCAAACATCTCTCTTTCTCTCTCTCTGAACTCAACAAGCATGTATACAATATTATATTCTACTCACGTATATCCTTCACCAAAGTATCATCCAAACTACCAAGAATACCCGGTGGCAAAACCGTAAGTTTCACCGGCTCACTTGTCCTCTTTTTCTCCTCCACCACATCCCATACAGGACACTTCTCTAACATTTCAAGACTCAACTTCGTAAACCCCTGAATCAATTGTCCAATTACACCATTTCTAGATTCGGAATTGTCCAAAATGTCCTTGGCAGTGGTTTGTGGTGGATCCTCGAGTGAGTAGTTGATGACACTTCCGAATACGGTGAATTCTATTGGATCTGTTGGATCTGTTGGTGCTGTGGGCTTGACGGTTGCGATGATGGAAGGAGAGGATGACTGTGTAGTACTGGTTGTGGTGGCACCATCTGCTGTTGTGGTCGTGCTAGTTGTTGTTGATACAGCTGCAACTGTAGAACTACTAGTGGCAACTGTAGTCGTAGTGGCAACTGTAGTAATACTCCCTTCCTCCTGTTTCTCCAGCGCTCTAATAACCAAAGCAACAAACGCACAAAAGTCCTCTTTATACGCCACGGCCACATCGGATGGGTTCTCCTCCACAAGTGCACTAACATTAATCCGCGGATTATTCTCCCCCTCGCAGCATCCCTCCCCATCACCCAGTTCTTCACACCAGCATGCCAAGGTAGGGGTAGGCTAATTGCACTTCAAATGGTAAACCAGCAAACGTGATAATATTTCCACTTTCATTAGCTGATAATAAACTTGTATCCAAGAAGTACGATTCAAGTTGAGGAATACTGTTGAGAAAGTTCATGAACTCGGATTGCGAGAGACCACCCGAGGCAGATTGGACGGTGTCGGAGGCTTCGGCGGCGATTGCCCATTGCGTGCATTGTTCAGGCGTGTAGTTGAAGTTTAGTGCTTCATTGATTGGCTGTGCTTGAGTGATGGTGGATATTGATAGGGCGGCGGTGATGCCAATGAGGATTGCGTGATGGACAAGCATCATCATCGTCGTTTTTCGTAATGTATTTGTTCTTTGAAATATCTTGTGCTATGGATGAGGACGTTGTCGTCAGATGATCGCTACCAGTGGTTTTCTGTAAGCCGCTTCAGCTGCTACTGCTGCTACTGAGCCGAATGAAACGTGGGCTATGCGGTCTTACTACAGGGTTGCAAACCCACAAACGATGATGTGTAGTCAATGTTGAGGTGCAAAAGATGAGCCAGATAGAAGAGCCCAAGACTCTCTGGCGGACAATTTTTTCCACGAACGTTCAAACTAATTCCTACGCAGGTACAAATTTGACCCGAATGACCTGACCCTACCTACCAGACCATTGTACCTCAGTCTTGCATACTCTATTTATTAGTAATCACAAACATACCTATTCACACAAACCACCCTTGCTACAAACGGAGGTAGTCAAAGAATTTTATTGGCAGCAAGTTTGACCAAAAGACATGTTTTCGCCTTTGCAACAATGGTATCTTCAGTTGCTGTGTCCGGCTCTGTATACACTGTTGGTTGATACAAATACTGTTTCTAGAAATTCCTTTACACTCTCATTATAGCATCCTTCCAAAGTGACGATTATTTGCGTCGCTACTTGACCAAAAGACATGTTTTCGCTGTGAAATGCCATAATTATTTTTTACCAAAGAAGCTACTCAATTTTCTCGTCCCCTTTGTTTTCTTCTGACGAATAAGCTCATGAAGTTCCTGCACAATGACATGCCTATTTCCAGTGAACGCGAGGTTTCTGGACTCACCATAGCTACCATATTCATTTGGTAAGAAGTTGTATCTTCTCCAGTTTTCTAGGCGCCTCTTTTCTTTGGCAGGCCATTCAAGTTCGTTCCAGTTCTTTTGGGTGATTACATCTGTTTCGTATGTCTCGATGTATTCTTTATACATTGTAGCATGTTGATGCCAAATAGCACAGTCCGACTTATCAAGTGTTGAACTCTTCTGAGTGTGAAAACGAAGAAGTGCATTTCCGTCTGGGAAGAAGGTCCTATGATTTGGGAGTGTTTTGAACTGCTTTGCTGCTGCGACGAAAGCTTCAAAGGGAAGTCGTTTCTCACCTTTACAGAGGCGCTTGATATAGAACTCGTTGTACCTCCACTGCTGGTGGGCATTATCAAAGTTGGATGCAGTTATCCCACAACATGGGCACTTCTTTTTGCAGTCTGCGAAGTAATGATCTTTCATGACAACACCACATCTTTTTGGAGGAATGGTGAGGAGATTATCCAAGTTGTTTTCACAAGATTTGCATTGAACTTAAAGAGGACTCCTTTCTCGTCGTCACGAACAATCTCAAAGGACTCCTTAAGTTGGAAATTCCAATCTACAATGTAAGCGACTCGCTTGCCATCCAACGGTTTATAGGTTAGGATAAAATGATTCATCATGAAATTCCTTTCCTTGGGCCCGCAGAGATAAGATAGCCATTAGTCTTCTTTTGTTTGGGTCCTTCAGGGTGACTCAGCTGATCTTTTGTGACAGAAGGCATGTGGAGACTGATATCGAGAGCATTCATCTTTGCAACAAGATCAGGGATATTGTCACAAGCAAGTCGCATGGGAGGAAAAGGAGCTGGCTTAGTTGCAGAAAGCACAGGAGGATCAGCGTTCTCTTCATAACCATCTTCGTCATAGAAAAATTTGTCTTTCTCTATATCAAAAACAGTTTCATGGGGCAACCCGGAAGAAGGATCAATTGGAGCATCCTCAGGCACTGCAGTGTCGACATCAAAAGACACATTGATGTTAGGATTTGCGGCCGGTTCTAAAACAAATATATAAACAATAGGAGATTAGTCTTGTCCAACATTGAAGCAACACAAAATAATAATAAGACACTCACTCTTGTCACCATCATCGCCGCCCTCATCACGAGGCTTTTTGGGAAGCAGATTCTTCGCCTTCGACTCCATTTTTGCGGTGAATGTTGATATGCGGTTTTCTCTGCCTTTGCGTTTGTTCTTCTTAGGAGGAGGAGGAGTATTAGCACACTTCAGAACGAGAAGAGCCTTCCCAGCACGTCGAGCAGCACTACCCAGACTACCCAGCGAGTTCTCTGTGTCACGTCGATCTCCTGTTTTAGCGGCAGGAGCGGCAACAGACGTGGAATTGTCGGGAGAACAAAGATCGAAGATTGGTTGAGCTTGAGCCGGAGGGACGGGCGGTGTGGTGGGGTGCCACAACAGGCTTCTTGGGCTTGTTGCCTCCCCTTTCTGAATCTGCAATAGCCTGAAGAACATTTTCGGGACAGGTTCATCATCCTCATCGGCTCATCGGAGCTACAGGCGGACCCGTTGTTTTCGTTGTTAACGAGATTAGTGAAGAATTCTAGATTGTTATCAATGCGGAACTTAACTTCCTGCTCATCCCATAGGACCAACCGAGCAGCTCTTTCACCCTGACTTCACGTAAAGCCCCTTCCTCATAATACTGCGATATCCACTGATAGAACACCGACCATTTTGGTTCAACCACTGTAATCTTTGTTTTCTTGAAGCCCATCGCTTCGTTGGGTTGGCAAGCAGGGCGATGGTGTTGTTTTTATGAAATGAAAGGAAGTGGTGTTGGAGACACTGCTGACAGGGAGACAGGCGGGGCTTCCCGAAGGTCTCTCTGAGTCACTGATCATCTGCTATCATGTTCTTTTTTGCGAACTCATCACCACGTGAGTGTTCTCTGAGAAAGCACATGAAAGAGAATTGCCAAGCAAGAGGATAACCCTTTATTGAAACCTAAGTGTTGCGTGTCAAAAAGGCACAAGCAATGGGGATAACCTTCTTTCTGTGTGTAAGGAACAGGCCAAAGACATTATACGAGTACCACATTTTGCAAAAGAACCTCTCTTCTTTGGACACCACGTCGGCACTCAACTCATCATGTGGAGTTGCCACCGGCAATCGTTAGATAAGCAGGTAGTTTAGTGCAGCATGATCAAAGCATTGTGAAGTATGTTTGCTACCAAGAAGAAGAAGGAGCCGAAGTCCTCTGGGTTGAATGCTGCCCTAGAGTTTCTAGTGAGAAAGGAGGGTGGAGCAGATGGAAAGAAAACTCTCAAGAAGCTGATTGATAGCCATCAGCTTGTAATTGGGGCTCATCCTGAGTTTATGGAAAACCCCGGCAAGATACATAAAGAGCTGAAAGAATTGATTGAGAATGAGGGAATTTGGAACTTCGCCAATAATAAGAGTTTATGCGCCAGACGTGGCGCTGTCGCCTTTGGTCCACCAGGTTATCATTATAAGGCAAACAAGACCTTGCTTGAGAAACGCGCCCCTACTCTCAATAATTTCGTCCAATTCATCGAATCAGCATATGACGAGACAGGCAAAAAACTCACTGGGCTTTGGTGGACATACTATCGCTCAGAGACGGATGTAGGCGATGTCGTCTTTGTCGATCTGGGTTCTATGAAGCCGCATCGAGATAATCTTGGAGGAGCAACTGATCGGGTCATAGCAACTTTGGGGGAATGCCATACGAAAGGCAAACAAAAGAGAATGTCTTTTGGATACGTAAGGAAACCGAAATCCAAGGTATGGATCGACATCCATCATGGAATGTACTGTC